>CAUYRB010036659.1:0-45260 GCA_963574695.1 Propithecus perrieri | reverse complement strand
CTTTTTATTTTCGTTGCTGTGGCGATTGCTTTGGTGTTCTTCTTCAAGAATTCCTTGCCTAGGCCGATGTCTGAAAGGGTCTTCCCAACATCTTCATTTACAATTCTTAAGGTTTCATGCCTTAGGTTTAAGTCTGTTTCCATCTTGAATTGATTTTTGTGAGAGGTGAGAGGTAGGGGTCCATTTCAATCTTCTGTATGTAGCTATCCAGTTTTCCCAGCACCATTTATTGAAAAGAGATTCTTTTCCCCAGTGTATGTTTTTGTCAGCTTTGTCAAAGATTAGATTACCATATGTGGATGGTTTCATCTCTGGATTCTTTAAAGAGCTGGAAAAAATAATTCTACGCTTTGTATGGAACCAGAAAAGATCTCGTATAGCCAAAGCAATCTTAAGTAAAAAGAACAAACTGGGAGGTATCAGTCTACCAGACTTCAAGCTGTACTACCATGCTATAGCAACTAAAACAGCTTGGTACTGGCGCAAGAACAGAGACATTGACCTCTGGAACAGGACTGAGAATCCATGGGGTACTTATTTATTAATTATTTCTTCATGCCATGATGAAATTAATTCTGTCTTTCAAAGATCATTGCATTGGTGGCTCACCTTCATATATTGAACTCATAAGGAGACGTGATCTGGTCTCTGATTCATAAAAAAAATCCCTGAACTTGGGGGGGGGGGCAAGGGCAACATAAGTAACCTAAACATCTGTACCCCCATAATATGCTGAAATAAATTAAAAAAAAAAAAAATCCCTGAAACTTGTAATGTTTTTAGGGGACTAAAATTCATAATAGTTCATATATGTTTAAAGATATGTAACATTTTTCATACTAGTGCTTAATTTTGACATACATTCGTGTAGCTAAAAATTTTCTAAGTCCAAATTAAGATGAGCCATGGCTTTTGCACAAAATTTTAGTGGAAACAATGCTTACAAGCTTACAGAAGTATACTATATCCACTGGAAAGGGTTAGTGTTCTCTTAACCCATTAGCGGCTCCTCATCTTAGAACCTTTTCATTGATTTCAGCTTCATTTTAGGCATTTGTCTCTAATAACCTGGCTACATCATTTATTCAACTCAAATCTCTAATCTATTGATCATGCATTGCAAGAGGAAAAAATGGGGGAAAAAATGAAGTCTTTGAGCAAATATTTCCTGGAATTTTCATAGAGTTGACTGCATAGGCTTGAGTTGGCACTAATGAGAATATGGTAGCCAGAGCCCTATATTTTATTCTCCAGAGTCTCATGTTGTGTATCTAGTATGTCATCCTAGGAACTCCTAGCTAGCCCTTGGTGCTACAATGGCTGATGTATTAGTTTTCTGATTATACAAAATGATAGCTTAAAACAACAGAAATTTATTCTCTCACAATTCTGGAGGCTACAACTCCAAATCAAGGTGTTGACAGGGCCAGGCTTTTTCTGAAGGCTTGTGGGTAGGATCCTTCCTTGTCTCCTCCTAACTTCGGTGATTGCTGGCAATGCCTGGTGTTCCTTGGTTTGTAGGCATATCACTCAGTCTCTGCCTCAGTTGCCACGTCATTGCCCTGTGTCTCTGTGCCTATAAAATTTTCTTCTTCTTATAATGACATTCATTATTGGGTTAGGGCCCAGCCTAACCCAGTGTGACTCATCTTAACTATAAAACATAGGCAAATACCCTATTTTCCAAATACAGTCACATTCTGAGGCTCTGGGTAGACATGAATCTTTAGGAGACACTATTCAACCTGGTACATCTGAGAAGAGTTAGTGGCCAATTGTGTCAAACATTTTAGTACTGTTAAAATGGCATTCTTCCAAGAAAGGTGCACATTAATTGTAATTTCTGTTTTGAGATGGTATTCCCTCTATAGGAGAAGGCCACTTTCTTTCCCAGAGATTGGCTGCATCAGAAGCAGAGATAAATGAAGTGGGTTAAAAAAAATGTTATAGTTAGAGTGGCAAATATAATACTGATCAGCTTGTCATTCTTTCCTTTTATAATCATTTCTGCTACAAGCCTATTAAGATAATGGATTACAGAACAGCCCCCAGACTGTGTTTGTAAATGCTTGATGGATACTCAAATCAGAGAACTGTAAAATATTAGACAAATTGTTTTTGTTTTAAAAAGTCTTCTAAGAGAATTCGTGCATGAATATGGCTAAATGAATAAATGTTGCACCCTGGAAAATTGAGTCACGTGTTAGTACTATATTGCTCCACAGAACAAAAGAAAATATCAGATATTTCAGAAAGAGTTCTTTACATCAAGTACATTCTCTAAAATTCAGCTGCTGAGTTTTTAAAATCAAATTTAGAGGTCAGGAGATTAAAATAGTTTGGCTTTTCAGAAGGTATGAAGAATGGCTATCTTTACTGTGCATCTTGAAAATTCAGAATTTTTTATCAGACTCAATTCCTAGCAAGATAGTTTTACTATCTCATTTCCCCACTTCCACATCTCTGCCTTCCGCTGCACAGTCTCTGCCATTTTCCCCAACCGGACCCCTAACCAGGCCCAGCTGTTTCTGGTCCTCTTCCTACTTTATGATGTATCCTCAGTCTTATACTGAGCTACAAAGGCAGCATTCTGTGTGATTAAGAATGCAGGATTTGGGGCCAAACTGCCTGAATTCCAAACTTTATGTGTGACTTTGAATTGTTTAATGCTCTGGGCCAGAATTGTATGTGCAAAATAAGGCTATTGCTAGTACTCACCTAAGAATATTATGAGGGTTAAATGAGCTAAAATACATAAAATGTTTAGAACCATTTCTGACCCAATAAATGATCACTATTGTTACTGACCTGTGTGATGCTGGTATTAAACAGAATAAATAGCCCTGTATTCAAACTAAATGATGGAAAACTCTGAGTTCAAAAGATCACCTCATATACTTAATGTAAGTGTGATTTTAACAGAATAATTATCCAGCTCTTATGACTGGTAGATTGAGCCATTGAAATAGGACTCAATGAATATAGACATTCTTCAACTAAGTTTCAAGCTCAAGATTCTCCCGCAATAAGACACAATCATTCAATCAACTTCCTCAAAGCTGATAAGCAATTAACAGAGCAATTAATAGACCAAGGACCTAGAACATTTTAGAGTTGATGGTTGTGAAGTTTGCACTGAACCACAGTGCTCCTCCTGTGATATTGAGATTTAAATGTCTTTACCTTTATTCTTCTCCCCTCACTCCATTTTTCTTTTCTTACCAATTCTGTTGCTGTTTTCCCAGCTAAAGTTAATGGTTAGAAAGGTGATAATGAGAGTTGATGGTAGACAGACGGAAAAAACAACTCTGTTTGATTTTGTTGCCCTATCTATGTGTGTCCTCTTGATTTAATTAGTCCTCAGGTATCTTTTGATTATACCTGTGAATGTGTGCAGGCCAGAACCTTGAATTTATAAAATAATATGTTTGAATTAAATATAGTCTCATTTGCAATTCAAAATTCTATAATCCAGTGAATAGACTGGAAATTTTTAGCTCTGAAAATCCATGGTAGACTTAAAGAATTGAGTTTCTAAGTTGCTAATATTTATCATTTGCCCTTCATGAATGAGAATGGATTGCCTGTTATGAAAGCTGAAAAATAAAACTGCTATTTTCTCTGATCACCTTCTGCATTAGATATCAAGATAACAGATGTGAAGAAAGGTGATGACTGTATCATCAGTGACAGCAAAACACGGATGCTAGACTGACCAGATGTGCCTAACTGCCAACATCAGTGATGTGCCAAACCCTCACGTAAATAAATCTTTAATTTATGTGCCAAAGAAATTCCCTAGTAAGTGAGAAGCTGCCACTTACATTGTCATCTAAGTGGCTTACACGTCTTTCTGTAGGGCTTTGAGTGAGAAAATGCAGACTTCTTGGCTAAAGCCAGGAGTTAAGTCTGATTACAGTCATGTACATAACAACGCGCTGGTCAATGGTGGACCAAATATATGACAGTGGTCCCATAAGATTATAATGGAGCTGAAAAATCCCTACCCCCTTGTGACATTGCAGCAATGCACTTTTCTGTGTTTAGATACGTTTAGATACAAAAATACTCACCATTGTGTTATAATCACCTACAGTATTCAGTGCAGTAACATGCTGTACAGGTTTGTAGCCTAGGAGCAATAGGCTGTACCATACAGCCTAGATGTGTAGAAGGTCATATCATTCAGTTGTATATATGTATACTCTATGATGTTTGCACAGGACAAAATCGCCTAATGATGCATTTCTCGGACCCTATCTATTGTTAAGCAATAAGTACAGAACGACTGCACTTAGAATCAGAAACAAAAAAGAAACTCTTTAAAAAAAAAATCTGGATTTCTGGAATGGAATGCCCTACTTACTTGACCAACTTGGATCGGAGATGTTGATAAACCTCTTGTGGTTGAAATGTGAATTTTGATGGAAGAGGAGGAATATTAAACAGCTTTCCTCAATTGTTCTGCCACTTCTGCCTAATTAAGTGACATCCATGCTTGACCCTGTAGACAGGACATTCAATTTTAACCCATCTTCCCTCAGCTTTATGAAAAGAAAAAGTATAAGAAGAATTTTAATTTAGCAATAATTTTTTGCCCCCAATTAACCTAACGGCTACAATGTTGTGCCTCTAATACTCAAAGAAGTACAGTTAGTAAGTGAAATTGGTATGTTATTAATCAAGACACACGTTTTTTATATGAGTAAATATTCATGAGTATATAAAAGTAACCCATTTTGAGTTTACCTCACATAGATTAGTACCAGTAAGAATTGTTCAATTAGCAATTAATTAAATTAAATTTCCTGAAAACAACATCTTTCCATTAGTAAAAATGAAATAAAGCAAAGCACACTTAATCGAAAAGCACACTACTTAACATATAATATTTTGATACTGCTTGCCTACCCTTAAGAATGTCTACATCCTCCCAACAAGCTGAATATAATTTAGGTTGAAGACGATATAAATATAAAATTGATTGAAGTTTGATTTTCTTTCTGTCTCTCTCTTCTTTCTTCCTTTTCACTTTCTTACACACATTTCACTTATATTAAACCTTATTACATGAAAACTTCCTGGTGATTTATTCTAGGACATACAAAGATAAAAAGAACATAAGCAAGTACATTAAAATCATTTTTAAATTCAAATATTAGAATGCTATTGTTTTGTGAAATAGGTTTGTAGTTTCTATTTTTGAAATAAATTAAAATTTTAAAAGTTTAGAAAGAGAATTCTGAGAAACTGACTCAAGACAGTTTGCTAGCCATGCCCCAAAGGTGGATTCATGTATACTATATGTAAAAGGAAAGATGAACTAAACTTCGCAACTTGTCTTGTCTCACCTATCAGGAACTTGGCAGTATGGAGCCTGGCGTCGCCAGTAGCTTTGTGTGACTGGTTGTGAGTGCAAACAACATTTTTGTGTTTTTGTAGTTTTCTGCTAAAGTCATAAATACACCACGTCTTCAATGCTCAGTTTGCACTGAGCCTGTGGGGAAAAGGTCATCTTGTGGCTTTGAAGACCAAACAGTATGTAATCAATAAAAAGAATGTTTTCTATATCCCTATTAATCTGGGTTAAAAAGCTCTCTGTGTGGATTATAAAATGTATTTTAGAAATAACTTAAAATTAAATTGAAATTATTTAGTCCTGAAAAGTAAATGCAAAGTAAAGAGAGTTTAAGGGAGCTGATTAGCATACACCATTCAGGTATATGCTTGTCTTTCAAGTAGTAACCTAGAAAATAATCCATCAATTACTGAAGGAATTTTAATCCAATAGTATGAATCTCTTTCATAAATGTCACCATATTTGTACTCCTTGGAATTGTTGTGTGTGTGTGTGTGTGCATGTGTGCATAAACAAAACAAACTCAACTTGCCTTTTACAAATTTTAAATAATGTTTAAATAAGTTAAATATAAATATATGTTAATGTGGAATTAAAATGTTAAAAGTAGACTTTTTAAAGGAACTAAGTATTAAATATCTATAAGCAGACTAAAGCATTTTATTCCAGTAACTATTCTGAAACAGGTTACTTTACATAAAACTCATGTTCCAGTTTTCTTGAATTTAAGAGAGTTTATTTTGTGCTCTAAAGCAAATGGATTATTAAATAATGCAGAAAGCTTAATAAATTGCCAACTGGTAGGACTATTTATTCATTAATGAGATAAAGTTGAGGAGAAAGAAATAATTAGATTCATTTAAAATGTAAATTGATAACCTGACAAAGTTTTTCATTATATATTAATATCTGTTTTATATAGACATTTTTATGCTGTGTTTTGTTTTTACTGCTAATTTCTAAATTAGCAGTAGGCATAAGAGAAGCCATAAATACTGATAAAATCAGATTTATCTGTCTGCTTTCATATCACACCATGATTGCAAATTTTTCTAAAAGCATAGTAGGAACAAATTTTTTTTATATAATTTTTATGTAACACTGACCCATATTGAAGTTAGCAAAGTTAACTTAGTCAAAGGAAAACATTAAATGTAAGTTTTTCTTTTTAAGGGTCATAAAGACTGAAGAATACTTATATTTACAATGGATAATGTGGTTATATTTTGCATTATTCTTTAGCTACTAAAGTTATAAATGATTAAGTATATATGAATTTTAGGGTCTCACACCTAGTATATGCTTGATTTTTTTTCTTTTTTTTCTTTCAGAATATTACAGGGATACAAAAGTTTAGGTTACATATATTGCCTTTGCCCCACCTGAATCAGAGCTACAAGTGTGCCCATCCCAGACAGTGTGCACTACACCCATTAGGTATATGGGATATACCTAATGGAATATACGCATCCCCTCCACCCCCCTCCCACCTGCCTGGCACTCAATGAATGTTACTACCATATGTGCACATAAGTGTTGATCAATTAGTACCAATTTGATGGTGAGTACACATGATGCTTTTTTTTCCATTCTTGTGATACTTCACTTAGTACAATGGGCTCCAGCTTCATCCAGGATAATACAAGAAATGCTAGTTCACCATTGTTTTTTGTGGCTGAATAGTACTCCATGATATACATATACAACATTTTATTAATCCACTCATGTATTGATGGGCACTTGGGTTGATTTTATATCTTTGCAACTGTGCGTTGTGCTGCTATAAACATTCAAGTGTAGATGTCTTTTTTTGTTTTGGGTAGATGTCCAGTAATGGGATTGCTGGATCAAATGGTAGTTCTACTGTTAGCTCTTTGAGGTATCACCATATTCAAAATCATTTTATGTGTATTCTGTTTTTCTGTTCATTTTGAAGATTAAGGACAGATTATTTTAAGATTTAATGGAAGGCCAAGGCAGGAGAATCACTCGAACCCACCCAAGAGTTTGAGACCAGCCTAGGCAACGTAGTAAGACCCCATGTCTACAAAAAATAAAAAATTAACCAGGTGTGGTTATGCACACCTGTGGTCCTAGCTACTCAGGAGGCCGAGGCCTCAAGCCCAGTTGCTCCAGGTTGCATATCTCTTCATTTATATGCTAGTCTTTCAAAGGCTTATGAAAATTTCTTCCAAACAGGTAAAGAGTAGTCGAATTCCTTGGCTAAGACAAACTCTAGAGGCCCCAATATATATATATATATATATATATATATATATATATATATGCAAAGAGAGCAAAGCTATATGAAATGTACAGAATGATCCCTGCTTTCTTGCTAGAACGTTTAACTAGAGGGAAAAGCATGGAAAAAACAAAAATAACAATAACCAAACCATCTGTATTTTTAACATGTCATTCATACACAGTACTTGAACTACTAAAAGATGGAAGGTCAATAAATACAGCAAGAATTTATCTATACATGTGAGAAAAAGTTGAGATATGCAAAATGTACAAATGATCTTCTAAGGGGCCATTGCCTTTGAAAAGTATTATTCTCAATTTATCAGTTTAAATTCATGTCACTTGAAATTTTTCTATTAAAATTTATGTGAGAGGTTCTCATTTGGAAAGCAAATAACTTCTAAATATTTTAAAAGAACATTTATCATCAACATAGCCAGGGTGTACTGGAGCTAGCTCACATCAGCTCATGAGAGCCAATTGTGCACTTATTTTCACAGCTCTTGTGCTCCAGAATGTCACGACGGTGCTTGAAATCAAGTGTGCTGGGAGTAGTTACACCACAGAAATAAAGACTTACTACAAATTAGAGCTTCTCCCCACCCCCACATTCCCTGCCTCGAGAACTGGCTTGCCACCATACCATTACATATATAATGAAAGGAAATTAGAAATTTGCTTGGAGTCAAAATCCAACGTTTTAATTTTGGAAACTCTTTAGAGGATTTTTTTTTCCAGCATAGATTATAACAGATTAATATGATTCCTGCCAAAAATCACTATGATTTATTAAAATATTATCAAAATATGCTGAAGTTCATCAGAAAGGACGAATAGATAAAAATATTTGTTCGCTAGTAAAATACTATGAAACTCCAATAATTAAAATATTGTGGTATTGGTGCAAGGATAAAGAACTGGATGAAACAAAATACAAATACCAGAAAAAGACCCTATTATATGCTATAACAGTATATAACAAGAGCATCGAAAAAAGGGGAGGGAGTATTACTCGATATTTACTGTGAGAATAACTGGTTGGCACTTCAGAAATGAAAAAGAACATCAAACAAGCCCCTTACCTTACACCACAGGTCAATGAGTTCCAAAATAGAACAAAGTTAAAAATAATGTAACTATAGGAGAAGTAATGGAATAGAATATTTAATGTCTCCCATTGAGTACCAGGAATCCATTCTAGGTACTGTACAGGCAATGGTTTATTTAATTATCACTATCAGTCTATGCGTGTATTTTCATAAAATTTTTATTCCTGTTTTACAAATAGGGTAACTGAGATGGAGAGGTCATCAACCCAAAGTCATAGTGTGAGTGGTGGAACCAGAATTTATGCTCAGCCACTGTGACTTCACAGCTTTCCATCTTAGCCATGGTGCTATTCTGCTACCCGGCAAATATTTAGTCAAAGTTTATTATCAGTATGGCCTGATGACACTATTTAATGACTGAATGAAATCAAGCACTTTTTAAATTTTCTCTCAAAGTAAATTCAACATGCATAATTTGAAATTTGAGAGCATTGAAAAATTAGGAAAACTATTTTATAGAACCGGAAGCTTCTTATGGGTGCAGGTGCTAGGGTTCTCTGCTCCAGAATTCTGATGCTTAAAGTGTGCGTATTTGTTTTAGAAGGAAGAGGGTGCTAGCAGGAGGATCCCTGGTGGGGCAAGGACATGCCAGTCCTTCCAGAGGAGTTCCTTGTCTGCCAGGAATCTCAGCAAACACAGTGATGTGAAGGAGTGGTATGAAATGCCAAGTAAGGACCTACTATAGGCAGTTCTTAAATAATAAAATACGAGTCATAAAATTAAGAAATGTTGAACTATACAATGATGACAATCACTTTTACATTGCCCAAAACCTTTTTTCCTAAAATCTCCACCTTCTTGATGATATTGTCCAACTTCAAAGTGCTTTAATACTTTACAAAATACTTTAATACTTTACAAAAATAGCCAAACAATCTTGAAATCCATCCTTCTCTTGCCATCACTGGTTTTCCTAAGGCTTTGGTATCTTCTATATATTTCCATTACGGATTCTCCTCTGCTTTCATCTTCATTTTCTTTGGCCTTCTACTCTTCCCATTTTTTTGCAACTTTAATTATTGACAATAATTTTTGAGTCTCCCAAGCTCTGGTGTCACACAATTGGCACAGAGTACACAGTTAAAAATTTCTTGAATGAATGACTCATTCTCCAATTGCCTGATGAAATACCCACTTGGAGTTTATGTCGTCACCTCAAAGGCTGAAACCAACCTATTGTCTTGCCCTTAAAATAACTCCCTTTTCTGACACTTAATTTCTGTTAATTATAGTTGAGAACTAACATTTATTTAGTGATTATCATGTGTCAGGCACTTTCCCATATATTATCTACCTCTCACGACAATCCTATGAAAGAGGTAATGTAATGAAGAAATCAAGGCCAAAAGCACTGAGCGAGTGAAGGAAAAGAAATTTGAACTCGGGTCATTTAACTCAAACCAGTGCCTCTCCCATCACACCTCAGGGCTAAGTCACTTAACCCCACTCAGCTCTGGTGTTTTTAACCTCTCAAGTAGAGACCTAAATGACAAATGCAGCCAGAAAAGATAGGAACTGAATTGACAGGTAATTAGGGATAAGCAAAAAGGACTGAAATCTCAGCAAAATCAATGAGGACAGATTCATAACAACAGAAAGAATTAAAGATATAAGAATAACATGTATTGGATGTTGGGCAGGGGGGAGGGGGAAGGGGAGGAGGGGACGGGCATATGCACAAACAACGAGTGCGATGCGCACCTCCGGGGGAATGGACACACTTGAAGCTCTGACTTGGGGGGGAGGGAGGGTAAGGGCATCATACGTAACCTAATCATCTGTACCTCCATAACATGCTGAAATAAAAATTTAAAAAAAAAAAAAAGATATTTTTGAAAATACAGTTTTGCTTATTTGTTTGAAGCAATTTCTGACATAATACAAATGTTGATTTTGCTTGATTTGGGTTGGAATCAGGGTTTTCAGGTCCATTTCTCAGATTCTGTCAAGAATATAAGAGACTTAAAGAAGCAACAAAGTCAATTAATATATTTTATTTGCAAATTTATTTTTGGAGCCCATAAATAGGTAAATTCCAAAATAGTGGCAATACAGAGTATTTAACAATATTTTAATATTTTTTACTCAATAGTCCACCTTTGTATTTTGCTTTCCATAAACAAATACATTGGATTAAAGCAAAAATACCCTTAACTCCACATTTAATGCCTGAGTATTTTCAATATCTATTTTGAGCATATAATAAAGCAGAGGCAATTAATTTTCTTGAACACTTTATTTCCATTCAGAAGTTAGCAATTACTTAACTTCACATTATTCTGTCACAAATGATAATCAAATGGCATAACTAAGTACCAAAAATCATAAAACTATAATAAGACAAGTGAATGGAATTTACAAAGTTAATATAAAACAATAACTATACTGATACACATGTGCACTGGGCCCTACTAGAACTATGCTGAAATAACAAGCTTTATTTAAAGAATGAGGTCTTTGGACAGAGACGGAAGAAGGGTCATATCATCAAAAATTATTAGGAAGATTATAGTTAAAAAGAAATCGGCCTACAATTTTAACTAAATAAAGGAGGAAAGGGGAGTACATCATCACAGTTGACAGCTGAGGAAAATTCAATTACCATTCTATCACTGGTTCACCATCTAAGAGCTTAGAATCAGGCTCTCCCAGCATTCTGTTACTCTCCCACCAAGTTTCCTTAGATGGAACATAAACCTATGTTTACAGTAACAACAGAATACCATAATGCTATTTAATGTGACAGTAAGCAAACAGTAGGGAAAAAAAATGGTAGAGACATCATCTCAACACCCCTGAAAATAGGGGCTAAAATGAGTCATCAAAAAACAGTATTCAAAGAGCACTGTATTATCTAATGTGATTTATAAAACAAGCAAGATTCAGGAGTTTTCAATGGAAAAGGCCATAGCATTTGAAAATTGGGAATGTTCTGATGCTGATTTTTATCAAAGTAGTACTCCAAGCCATTAAGATGGAACAAATTCCAAGCTCACATTTACTTGCATCACCTCAGTTTAATAATCCAATAAATGACAAAAAAGACAAATAATGAAAACAGCATCATATAGCACAGCAACTTTGTTTGGCTCCCTCTGGATAAAATCTTCAGTTTTCCCATAGTTTTACCTAGAAATCCAGTTGTAGAATCAAATTGTGAATCCTATGAGAAGGAAAATAAAAAATAATAGATTGTAATAGTCTATAATATTCAGGTAATTGAGTAACTGTTAGTAGAGTACATTTTTAATGACAATTTTTGTGTGTAATCAATTCAGAAGCCTGTTCATAATCTTGGATAATCAGCATGATTACTCCATGCAAAATAAAGCAATTCTGTCAATGAATAAAAGGGTCTTTCACTCTCCAGTAAACATTTGATTCAGCGCCACAGAATAATTTGAAAACTCAAAACTATTTAGGCATTATTCTAATTATGTGGGTGACAAACATTAACAATAAAGGTAAGCAGTTTGTATACTATCATACAGTTTTTTTCCTACAACTTTTTGTTGTGGCATTGCTCTCCAACAACAAATGGAATCCCAGTAGAGGAATTCATCCAAAATTTCATATGGTTAGCGGTTTAATGTACCTTTACTTTTAAGATCCTTTTGTTTAGATAGGCTGACTTTGAAGTACAGTGGAGTCTATTAAAAGTTAAGAGAATACCATACAGAGGTGGTAAAATGTGGTAAGCACTGTCAATATGGATGGGGAAAAACTATCATAATAAAACATAGCTGGGAAAGTTCTTAAGATAAGAGGACTAGGTATGGATGAGAAATATCAGGTATTTTCATAAAAATCTCAACATCCTGAGATGTAAAGGCTCTGGCATAATAATAGCCTTTACATAGCTCAGTCTCTAGCTCGCACACTTTAGATCTATGATTCTTTACCGTGGTTATGCATCAGAATCACCTGGGATGCCTTTTTCAAAATATCTATGCCTAGATCCCTCCCTATGAAAATCTGAATCAGTGTACTCAAAGTGAGAAACAGGAATTTGTATTTTTAAAGAGTTCCCAAGGTGATTATAGTGCACAAGCTTAGTAAGATCATAATGCCAAATTCATTTTTGAATAATACAATATTAACACATTAACTGCCACGAGTTGTATTTAACTCACGCTAGTTTTGAGCCTGGGGCCTCATGAAGTATACGTAACACACAGGTGTCTTTACCTTGGGAGCCGAGTGGTGCGCAAGCAACTCATATTGCTGTGCTGTAGCATACAATTACTTGATGGGTGGCCCCCTGGGCAAAACACTGAATTGGTTCATGAAATCTTACTTGTTGATGTTCTTACTGCCACAATATTGACAATTCAATTCCATATAATTCATGCACAGAAAACAATAAAAAATAATTTTTTCCTTAAATTAGAAAGGATTGTTTTGTTTTTGAAGTTTTTTTTTTTATTTCTATTTTTTTTTTTTTCATTTTTCTTGGAATTTTCTTTTTTTTTCTTTTTTTTTTTTTTTATTTCAGCAAATTATGGGTGTACAGATGTTTAGGTTACGTGTGTTGCCCTTGGTTCCCCCCGCCCCGAAGTCCGTGTTTCAAATATGTCCATCCTTCGGGTAGTGCGCATTGCACTCCTTGTGTATACAAATACCCGTCCCCTCCTCCCTCTTCCCCCCTCCTCCCGCCGCCCTTGAAGTTTTTATTCTATTTTCATAATAAAACACCGTGGCCCCAGGGAAAAACATTTTTTTTTTCTAGTGTGACAGTCAATATGTTAAAATCATGTGGAGAAACCAGGGAAGATCCAGAGAAGTTTGACATCCAAAATAAATATTAATAAATGAAAGGAGGCTCTAACCAGAAAAGGTATAAGTTGTCATAGATAAAAGGCTCCAGGCTGTTCAAATTAATGAGCACTTTGTTCAAAAGTGGATCTTTAGGAAATTATGCAAAAGAAATAAGTTTCCATTACATGAAAAACATTTGTTTGGTTGGATAGAAAGTGCTTTTTGATTGCTTGGTCAATAAATCACTTGCAGTCTTTACCCATTGTGATTTCTAAGACCATTCAAAATAATTATTTGTCTTGAGTCTTTAACAATGTTTCTAACACCAGGATCAAAGATACACTGGCATCTACCTGCTTCTCCCACTTACATGTGTTAGGCAAGAAGAAAAATGCAAAAGTATGGCCAAAATAAACCTTATAGTTATTCCAAATACACTAAATATAAATAGATGGGAATCCAGGACTTAAGATCTGTAGATCTATTTCAAAGAGAATAAATGTTGAAATGATATTCCTGATTAACTATTAATAAATTTGAGATTAGATCAAATTATAGTTAAAAAAAACCCACTTACCATTTCAGCTAATAATTTATTTTGATTTTTAACTTCATGGCCTATTTCAATGGAAAGCTATAAAGAAAGCGTACACATTACTCATATAAATGTATTCAAATGTTATAAAGTAAAAATAATGCCATTATAAGCATACACATTTTCTCAAATGAAACTGCTTCTAGAAATATGAAATATACTCTTCTGATATTTGCCCACTGAAATTAATAAAAAAAAATTAGAATTTGTACTTCTCCAAACTATTGACATTTTCTCTTTGCTCTTCACTCTGATTTCATCTTAATATTCAATTCCATCTTCTGATTTTGGTATACATACTTTTCCTTGGTTCTCTTATTCTTGCATGCTTTTTTCTCTTTATTTTATTCACACAAAAGCATTTATCTGTATATTTCCATCTTGCATTTTAAAAGATATACAAGGATCCATATGACCAATTCAAATCCAGACATAAGTATTTAATATTTTCCTAATGAAATGTGACATCAGATATATGTCTAAATTGATTATTTCTTTAGTTCTAAAGGTATTTTTTCATTTAAAATATAATAAATTGGAAAAAAAAATTACAAATTAAGTTAGCTACATCCTGAAGCTATGCAGAAAAGAGCCCAAGCTTACAAGAAACAATACAATAGGTAATTACAGCTACTATCCAAACCAAAATCTACCTAATACTTTATAGGACAAATTCATCAAGGGCTCCACTTCCAAGATATTTAAATAAATACAATCAACTACTGAAAATCTTGACAAAGCATTGCAAATATTGTCCTCAACTTAATTTGAGTGAAAACATATGGGATAATACTGATACAAAACTATACTAGAATTCTATAGATCAAAACATGAGTTTCCCCCAAAATTTAAGAACTCAAGAGTCAATAAATTACCTATAAAGCTAGATAGTTGAAATCACCCAACTACTTTTTACAACTATCATTCATGCCAAGGAAAGAAATTTCTAGGACATCACAGCTTTCTTCTAACAAAGAGTCTAAATTATCAATATTGAAGGGTATTTCTTTTAAGGCATTTAATTCTTAAGTCCTTCCAAATGTTATACTTTCTAAATTATTAACATTATGCAAAATCACTTAGTTCATAAATCAACTTGTTTTGGTTTAATATGACTCTGTTTCAAAATGCAGTAGTCTCCGCGCCGAATACAATTCAATTTTCCAAAGACTATAATGAAATACCAATTAAGCTGTAGCAACATGGGCTTCTACTGAACATTTTATAAGTGTATACCATGCTTACCATAATGTAGAATCAATCACATAGATTCTTAAAATCATGTTGGTATAATTCCTTTATTTAATACGAATTTAATCAATTAATATCACTGATAAGAAAATTATACTAGGTGCTGTTATAATACAAAAGTAAGTACAATAGAAACCCCTACATTCTGGTAAATTTCTTTTATATACAAATAACGGCAAATCACTATGCATAATGCTACAGAAATGGCACAAATGGTCTTATGTTCATAAGGAAAAAAGTTACTTGTGGATGTGATAATCAGGTAAAATTTGGAAGGAGGGGTGCAATGAAGTGGGGCCTTTTGGGATGAGCAAGACTTCAGTCAATGTAAGGAGGAAGAGAATGCCCAAGGCAAAAAAAAGACGGAGTGATCAAAAATATGGGAGTGGGAAAGTGACAGGATACATAGGACCCAGAGAACACTCTTATCTGTCTGGCAAAAAGCACATGCACAGTCTGGAAGTGTGGGAGATAAGCTTTGAAAAGCTAAGGCCAACCTTTGAAGGACCCATCCATACAAGCAACAAAGTGTGAACTTCATTAAATCATGGGAGGACACTGAAGACTTCTGGGTGTACGGGATGGAATTTTAAAAATACTCTAAAAAGATGACTGTGGCAACAGTATGTGGCTCAGATCAGAACATACAAAAAACCAGAAATAGATGAGTGAAGAGATTCCCCCAATAGTTCAACTAAGAAAACCAGGGGACAGTGTTAGAAAAACAAAAGCAGAGATAGAGAGAAACATTAGAAAGAAAGCTTAAGACTTGGTGAATGAAATGAGGTGCAAAGGTAGAAACAAGAAAGACTGAGATTTGCAGCTGAGGAGATTAAGAAGAAAATTAGAAGAAGAGCTACTTGGGGGTAAAAGATGGGACAGCTCTGTTTCAGGTATTACAGCAAACGACACATAGCATTTTAGATTTTGCCACACACAACAGCTGGAGTTAAAAAAAAATTAAAGAAGAATACCATGTCTTTTGATTTGCCACATTTTCTAACCTACTCAAAGCATGGTCTAAATTTTGAGTGCACTTTGACATCACAAAAATCATAGTATTTGGGCAACTGAACTCCCTGGTATGACACCAATAAAAGTATATAGTTTATATGTATATAGTATATATAAATATATAAAAAAAACACATAAAATATCTGTTATATACTTACAGATTTTATAGCAGTTACTTTGCTTCTCAGACTTTCAGTGAGTCTCTCATTTTCTTCTTCACAGGCACTATATCCACTATTAGCATAGCCATAATTCCCATAGTTGCCAGGGGGTACTCCTTCACCTGCAGGGATAAGAGTCACAAGTGTAGCTGGAGCAAAAACGGAAGCCACTTTTGAAACCTTGATAGGAAAAAACCAAAAAAGACCCCCGGAGGGCGTTGCAGACCACATATGTATATAATATTATTTTAAATGAATTTTAAAAATTAATAACCAGAGATCAGACTAATTCTTTCTATTACCCTCTCTTAAGCAAAGAATATTTAGTTCATTTCAATACACATTGTTTATTAATTGCTCAAAAGACACTAAAATAGGCACCAACACACAGGATATTCAAGATATATTCCTTGATCAAATAGAAATACATATTTTAATAAAAGATCTAAATGTAGTAACATCAACTACCTATTGAAGAAGCATTGCTACAAAGGGAAAGGGAGAAAGCAGTTAATATGGTGGTATGGGAGCTCATGGCAGAGGGAGGGTCTTTTACCAGCATCTCTTTCTCTTAAATACAGAGCTGCATGGGGATGAGCCACAGTGGGAGGGGGCAAATTAAAGCTCTAGGAGAGAGATGGAATAATTTATGCAGAATGTTAGCTGAGAGTTAAGTGGGGGATTCATTCATTCTTCGACATACATTTGAGGAACTACCATGTGTCTATTGTTCTTTCTAGATGCTACTTTCATGGAGCTCTAGGGGATGACATATGAGAATGTTCCCAGCTTCCTGCCTAATATAGTACTTGGTATTTATCAAGCAATCGAACAGGTGGAGTGAGCCTTAGACAGTGAATGCATACATAAATGTGTCAGAAGATTGAGAGAGGAAAGCACAGTTGAAAGTACTAGTTAACTATTATACTTTTTTTTTTTTTTTTACATAATTGTTGCCATCACTTTTTTCAGTAAAGGGAGAAAAAGGGATCTCTGTTGAAGAATGGGTGATCATTTGGAATAAAGAGTAAGGAGAATAATGGAGAAAAGTGACCAGGACTGCACAAGATTACTAGGAGGATAAGACGAACCTGCTCAAGGCAATATATTACAGTGCTTCAATCTTCCCAGATGTATAACTTTTCTACAGAAGGGCTCACGGGCCTGAGTTAGCCTGTGAGAAGCCAGATGGTTGGACTAATCAAGAGTTGGAGATTTGTAGTATTGGGGCTGCAGAGGAACAGAGGCCCAAGAGGTTGAGATTGCTTGCCAAAAGAGTGGTTGAAGATCTGGATCATGGGGACCAGAATGGACAGGGATTGAGTGGATTCAATAATGTCCTAGAATGTAGGGGAAGGGGATGATATCAAAACTAGAGTTGTCATATGCTCAAAGAGCAGACGCAGCAACAGTGACAGGAAGAGCTGGAAGGACACGAGGTAACAGTAGGTCATTGAAGGATGGTCAATGTGTGACTAGGAAACTCTTTCAAGGTACAGTACAAATGTCATCTTCTCTAAAAAGCAAAACTTCCACTGAATTCTTACGCTTTTCACTGTGTGAACACTAATATTGCACTCAAGACAGTACTACGAGGACAGACACTAAGTTTGTTTCACTCACCACTGTATATCTCCCATAAATGTACAAACACACACACTCTAAGGCACACTCAATGAATACTTGTAAATGAACTAATTAATGAATAAAATCTGATTTCACTGTTACTCAACTTTTAATGTGCATACCTTTGGCAAGAATGGAAACACATGCTTCTGTAAGGGCAGAGACAGTATCTCCTGTTTCTTCTATATTCCTCCCTGTACCTAATGAGTACTTTATATGCAACAGACACCTATGCAATCTCCATCATCACAAAAACCACAACAAAATGTTGAACAAGCATGTTTCAAACAGAAGAGAGTTGTACTGTCCAAATTTTCCCTCAACTGCTGATATACTACTCATGAAGCCCTCCAAATCTGTTAGTATAAAAGTTAAGAACTGAAGTACTGGGCATAATGTTTTGCCCCCACTAAACAATTAAAATCACTATTTAAAAAAATGCATTCTTACTCTATTAATTAATGACACTGTGCAAACTCTAATAAGGATCACAATCCTTTAAAAAAAAAAAGGACAATCTTCTTGTTTTATGTGACTATATTTCTGAGTATATAACATCTACCCCATAAATAATTGCTGACTGATTGAATTTGATAACTTGACAATATCACCAAGGAATTCACTCTAAATTAATAGCTATTTGCTTTACTTTCTTGGTTTTGCCTCTTTTGTCTATCTTAATTTTAGAGTTCTCCCATATTGTTGCATTTATTCACACTGAAATTCTCATTTTTTATTGCTCAAAAATCTTTCAATGCAGATTTCTTCTATTAAAGAGTTGATCTTCCCTCAAACTATTACCTACCCCAAATATAATGAAAAAAAAATCAAATAAAATGCTAGAGTTGCTAATCTGGTTAAATTCCAAGTTTAACCAATTTTTTCATGTGGATTATTGCATGCAAAGTTGTAGAAAAGCTAGTGAGCGCTGAAGATCATTCTCAGCATTTATTAATTTAGACAAATGCTACTTCTTTTGGGTAGGTTCTATCAATAACCTAACAAAATCACTTAGAGATTCACGTGAAGTGTGGCAGCTTCTGCATATAGATATCTATCAGAGTCATTATTATTCCAAAAATTCCATTCAATACACATTGATACTTAAAAAAAGAAAAGCAACACCCAAAGGATGGACATATTTGAAACTCGGACTTGGGGGGGGGCAAGGGCAACATACGTAACCTAAACATCTGTACCCCCATAATGTGCTGAAATAAAAAAAAAAAAAAAAAGAAAAGCAAGATTAAATTTACAAAAAGCCCTAGTCACTTCACTTCATACCAATGTAAATTATAACGATGGTTACCTAAGTAATCACCTCTCCTCTCAACCACAGAGGAGCTTTACCTCTATCTTAGAGATTCTAATTTAACTAGTCTGAGCTGGGGTCCAGGTAACAATGCTTTAAAAACTTCCCAGGTGATTTTAATGTACAGTCAGGACTGAAAACCACTTCTCAAGTCCCTTTTCTGCGATTTAACATGGCACATTGCAGAAAAAAAAAAAAAACCAAAACATTCCAAAGGGCCTAAATGCCTACTGATGAAATCCAAACTCCTTGGCCTAGCAGGCAAAGATCTCCACAATGTGGTCCCATGTCTTGTACTTGAACCAAAATGGCTTAATCATAAGCCCTTAAATACACCATTCATAATTCCAGTTTTGTATCTTTTTGTACTTTTTTGGTCATCATCCCATCTAGAACTTACCTCTCCTGCCCTCCATTGTTCAAGGTCTAGTTCAGGTTCCTATGTCTCCACAAAGTACACAGCGATCCATCTCTGAAATCTCTGAGACATTCACTATCTGGAACTTGGATGTATACCTATCACCTTGCAATATAATTTATCTTTGCACATATTCCTACTCTCCAACTAGATTGGAAGCTTGGGAGCACAAACAGGGTAACAGATGGCTGTACACTTAGAGCTTACTCAAGTATACAATAAATGTTTGCTGTCCTTACTGATGATGAAAAAGAAAAACATATATGCAGATAAAATTAAACTTGCTCAAAATTATTTCTTTTTCTCTCTCTTCAATTTACCTGGCCCACTTTCTATTCATAAAAATTATATTTAAAAAAACTTCCTCATACCACAATTTATTAATCAATATACAAGTCTATAGTTTTTGGCAACCTTCATTGACTTTAAATATCTGATACTTTTGGAAAAAATTTTTTACTCCTTTTTCAATCTTATTACAACAACTGAAAAAGGTAACATTCTCTTTTTTCATACATTCTCTCAAATATATCGCACTCTGATTTAGCAGGGTCTTCTCTTTTGAAAAAAATCATGTCCTAACAGAAATCTTCAGAACCAGAAGATGCTGTTCTAATAGCTGCAAGTTATTATAGTGCCCATTAAAATTTCTGGTGCCTAACTCATTCCTGCTGCTTGATGAGCGGGCTTTCCTAACCCACAAGGTCAAGAACAAATGTTAAGTCACCAAATCTTACCAAGTTCTACTGCCTTAACGGTGGAACAAGGTTCAGATAAATGTTTTCGGTAAAATCGCCTTTGACCCTGATGTTACATACCAGAGTCTTTAACAGTAAAGACACGTATCTTTACCTTTGTAACTTACTATTACCAGACTAACAAGATCATTATTAGTGTGCTTCGCGTGTGCAACACCCACTCTTCAAATTTCACTTCTGAAAAAAACTAAAATCGAGGGCCAGTATAGAAAGAGAAACCGGAGCTGGACTTTGGGAAACATAATAGTTTCTATAACCACACTCAGTCACTTACACTAAAAGATTCGACTACTGAGTTGGCACCTGTACATACCTCACCTCCCAGTCCTCCACTACTCTCTCTAGCAGACTACCCACACTTGAGTCTGAATCAAACTTAAGGAAACTCCTAGGATCTGGAACAAATGGTGTGCTTTCACTTGGCACAGCCTCCAAAGACCCCTCCAGACATCCCGCTTTTTTGGCCCAGATGCCAGGGACAGAAGACCGGTCCGATTTCCTCCCGCGCCCCCGCGCCCAGCATTGGCCGGTTCTAGGGCCCCGAACTTCGAACCTCAGCCCTCTTCTTACCCAGGCCTGCACGCCTCATCCTGCCAGAGGAGAGAGGGAAAAGGTGTGCGGGGGAGGGTGGTAGGAAAGAGTTAGGGGTCACCCAGCCGCGTCTTCAGTACCAAGGCCCCACGGAACACCAACTTCATTCCCCAAAGCGCCACGACATCAGTGGACTCTAAACACCGCGCCGGATGATGGCGTCATCCGGGCGCTTATTGGCACCCTGGGAAGACTGTTGAATGGCATTCTGGGAAATGTAGTTCACCGCAGGAGCAAAGCGTGAGGCGGGGGGCGTGGTGTGAACCCAGTTCCAGGGGCTGGCGGGACTTCCGGAAGAGGGTCGACTCCGCCCACGGCTCTGACTCTAATTCTCTGGCCCAATTTCTCTGCTGCTGTGCTCGCGACCCCCTGGACCCTACCTTCGGCTTGTTGGCCCCCAAGTTTAACCCAGCAGAACTGCTCTTCCTGGACCACTCATGAGAGGGTGGTTGATTTATCTTGCCTGATTCAGACTTATGCTTCCTCCCACCTCCAGAGTCACTTCAGGGAAAGTAAGAGAAAACTTTGTCCAAGTTTCTCATTTTACAAACCAGTAATCTGAGACCCACAGAAGTAACCGATTCGTGCCCGTTCACCCTCAGTAGAGAAAAACCAGGTGGGTTCCTTGGAGGTGAAGTCCTGCTCAGAATAGAGCAGTCATGGAAAGGCGTGGGGGGGGGTCTCTTCCGAGTCACTTAAGAGTTCCCTGTACTGCATTTGTTGCGCTTCTATAAAGAACCAAGACTTTTAATGTTAAAGGGACCGAAGGACACCTAAACTTTTTCCCACTTAGACCTTTTTTTAACTTACACACAGAGTACTGAAATACTGCTTACACATGGCAATAGTGCCAGTTTGGGAATTTAAAAAGCTTGTTGGCGAGGCGGGGTGGTGCTGGTATTGAGGTCAATTTTAAAATTTAGTTTTATCGCACCAGGATTATCGTGAGTATGCAATGAAATAATGGTTTTTGAAAAACCTTTAGAAGATAAGGGGATTTAAAAACGAAAAAAAATCTGATACACAGTAGGTGCTCAAAATCTAATGGGTGTTTGTGGTTTTGTCGTTGCTGCTGTATGACACTGGAATAATCTCCATACTAGAGATTTCTGAAAATGTAATCTCTGATCATTCAGTGTTTCCTCATAGTCAGTTTCCCACTACAGTATGAACATTGATAATAGTGGCTTAAATCTCTGCCTTAAAGCTGCTTTGGTAAAAAAGAAAAAAAATATGAAAATAATTTTTGATAGTTATTAACCTAGGGAAATAAGCTTAATCCAATAGTGTTTTGAGAGAAAACAATGTTCATAAGAATAAAATAAACCACCATTCTCTAAAAGCAATGGAATTAAAAGGATTGCACCAGGGACAATTATCACTGAGGAGTCAATAAGAGAAATGATAGCCAGGTGTCCGTTTTTGACTTACAATGTGTAACAGTCCCTTCTGATTAAAAAAAAAGTTCTATAATCAAAACATGTTTAAAGAAATCATCTTACTTAATGAAGGATTACGGATATAAATGTAAAACTTGTTTTTTAAAATCTAATGTTTATCAAAATTGACTATTTAAATTACATAAAATGTATTATATTGCCTCCCTTACGTGGCAGGAAGACATAGAATAAACTGTAGTTAAAAGGAAAAAAAAAGTATACAGGAAGATAGCTTCAGACAGGCAAAGCTATTTCAGACTGAATTTATTACCTAAAAATCCAAATAATTATTTATTGCTGCCATTGCCAGTCTCCAATTAGGATGATTTTATGTGAAAAAATTTTATGCTCAAAGATGAAGCAGGAAAGATGAATTTAATAATTTAAGAATAATTATTAAATGTGACTACAGTTGACTTAGTGACCAGAGGGAATTATTTCCATTTTTCTCCTTTTTCTTTTTTGCTTTTTAAAATAAAATCTCTAACTCTTCTTGGTGTTTGAAGGTAAATAAAGTTATTAGAGATGAATAGCATTTACAATATTTTTTCTGCTCTCATAGAAAACATCTAATCTTTGGGGGTCTTTAGGAGATGAATGACTAAAAATGACTTAAAATAGTATTAAATATTCCTTGTAGTAATTCCAGAAGCAAGAATGTGAGCAGGAAATGTCTGAATCTTGGTGTAAAATTTGAACCTTTCTCCTTTACATCTGCTTCCTGCCTATTTGTCCTACCTCTTCCTGACCAAATTTCAGGACCAATCCAAGGGAAAACAGCATACCAAGCTCTCAAAACTGGCTAAATAAACAGTAACAAATTTTTTAATCATAAAGCAAATACAGTATCTTAAGCATTATATTTGAACTGTAAGAAAATGTAAACTAAAATCAGCTCTTGACTTACAAACAAGCTATGGACAAAAGTTTGTAAGTCAGTTGTTTGGCATTAGAAACACATTTCCTCTGGAGATTGAAATGATGGTTAGGTTCCCAACCCAGGCCAGAAAACAGATGACTCTTGTGGTTCATATGTTGGCCAAAGTCTGTAACTCATAGAACAGCAGAAATACTATATATTTTCAGTGAAGACCAGTAGAAGAAAATAATGTTGTAATCCTTGTGATAAAATAAAGCAATACCATTAAAGAAGAAGTAGAATTTTTAAAAAATTATTTTGGTTATTCGTGTTTGAAAAAGAATGAGTTTTACTTAAAAGTTCTCAAAAATGCAAAGAAAATTTTCAAGGAGTTTTCAAAGAGCCACCAATTTGATCTTTCCATAATTTGGGGATATTACTGGCACTGATATCATGCTTCTCAGCCATGGTTAGTAAAAATGAGGCACACAGTTCCAACTTAGAAGTCTTAAGCAGAGCCAGCTACATAATTTGTGGGGCCCAGTGCAAAATGAAAATGTAGCACCCCTAGCTCAAAACAACAGGAAAAAAGTGCAGTTAAAGGTACCAATACAGAAAGCGTTTTTCTTTTTTTTATGATCTCCCTACCATTTCCCCCACCCCCTCAAACACAATTGTTATGATATTTTTATTTGCTACTTAATGTCCAAGTAAAGAAAAAAATTTAAATTATTCACATGAATTTTAACTTTCATCTTTATATTGTGTAATGACAGTTTTAAATGCAAAAACATAAGAATGCTTAACTCATGTGAAATCACTAAAATTTTACAATTTGTATTGTGTAGCTCATATATGAATATGTATTTCATTTTTACCACTGTGAAAGAGTGGAAACACTGCACAAAACTAACTGAATTGTTTTTATTCCATATCTTTATTTGCACATATTTTGCTAACACTCTACTTTGAGCTTACTGATAAGTTGGGGGGGACTGAAAGGAAAAGGAACTATGGTTTACCTTATCTATTCCTTTCCTTCTATGTCATTTTTCAATACAATTGGCCAGTACAAACTAAGATGAGTAATGAAGAATATGATAGGGTTCTTTGGTCATTTTCCTCCTTGTGAAGAAGTTTCAGTTCAAGCAGAAGATGTGGCCTTTTGGGGCTGTCAATACCCAACTTAGGCAAAGACTTAACATTTTACTCATATGAGTCTTGCTGAACTCCCGTGCATCGTGAGTCCACTGGAATTCCACGTTCATGGGCACTGCAAATGTTACATTTGAATGGAGTGGCAAAGAACAATGAAAATGCATATTGTACATAATTTCTCTGCTCATGTGTATGCTCCATTGTTCCATTAGACTTCATTTACAAAACACAAGGTCAAAATTAAAATTATTAAGAATTTCCAGACAGTGGCCCCAGAGCATTAAACCAAATGTGGAGGCCTTCCGAGCAAAGGGTCTTATGCAACTGCAAAGGTTGCAGGTCCCTGAATCTGGCCCTGGTCTTCAGAGAGATATTTTCCAAGAAAGTGGAGCCATAATTAGTGGAGAGAAAGGAAAGGAATGAGTGAATACAGAGTGAATACCTATGCATCCTCAGAGAGAGATTAGGTGAAATATTTAAACTGAGCAGTGAAATTCACAGGGAAGCAAGAAAATAAAGTATACATGTGATGTCCCAAGGGAAAGGAAAGAAGAAGGAAGGGAAGAGGTGGTAAGTTGCACAGCTCTCCCAAACTAGGAGAACCAGGCTAGTTTCTGTCTGGAGTAAGTGGTTAGCGAGCCATAGGTGGCTGAATTTCTAGTGACTTGGGATGTACAGGCAGTAAAAAACTGTCCTGAAGGTGGGTATTATCCCAGCAAACCTGAGTGATGGGGTATTTGCAAGGATGAGGCTTTTTTTGTGTTTCACTCCAAGATGCTTCACTCTTCCAGCAATTTTGATGCATTACTAAGGCCTCATTCTGGGAAATGGTTCCTTCCTTAATGTCAGTTCATCAGTAGCTGTGATTTTTTTCTGAATATCTGGCCCACAGCAGAGCAGTATTGTAAAGCTAAATTTCAAAGTGGGCACTTTGCATAGGCTGCCCTTTTAATATTCCAATTTTAAAGACATCTTTGACATTTCAAAAACATCATTTCAGATTAAAGAAGATAGGCTTAATTCCCATTGCCTAGAAAATATCAGTGTTATATGTTTCTAGAGGCTCTGCATTACCTGTCATTCAAGACTAATTTAGTCAAGTTGATACTCATTTTATTTTAATAGCATTTATTATTCAAGAAGTATATTGAACTATATTGATACATTCAAACTACAACAGAAAAAATGAAGAATACGACTTAGTTTTATTCCTGCAGCACTATAATGAACTTTGAGAGACATATTATTTTTTTTGATTTCACTACTGACTTATTGTTTCCCAGTGATGCAGATTAGCTGTGTCTGTATGATAGACAAAACATTTCAATATATTGCTCTGGTATTGAAATATGCTATCAGCTTTTATGTAGTAGATATTCACCCAATTTTTCTGTTTTACTGAAGATAATTGTCTCATGACTCTTGATTTCTAGAATTAAGCCAAGACTGTGTCACAGATGTACTCGTCATCTCATTTCAGTTTGCCCCAGTTTATTGACACAGAAGTACTCACTAGCCAGAGCCCAAAAGATCCAGTTTTGTCACCTTGTCTGTTATTAACCATAATCCCATAGTCAGGTGAGATGATCAAATTTTTATATCTTTAATATTTGGTTATTTTTGTTCTTCTAGACTGAATTTAACACCTTCAAAAACAGTAGATAGCATTAAAATGAGGTAATCATCATACCAAGAATTGTTATTATTTGATAGCCATATTCCTAGAGGATCAAATCTGATATTTCTTCTAAAACTTATTTGTGATTTTAGTAAATTTTTTCTGTAACTGATTTGTACTGACTTCCTGTTTTGCTTTATGGTACATCTGTATCAGCAGATACTATAGTACAATGAATGAAAGATGATTTTTTCAATAAATGTCATTAGTTCAATTGTATGTTCATATAAAAAAGAGAACAATGAACCTTACCTCTTTCTTATATGAAATTAATTTGAGATGAATTATAACCTAAAGTGCAGGTAAAACAAAACTTTAAGATACATATCTTTAGAATAGAAAGGCTTTCTTAAACAGGACACAAAATCATTAACCAAAAAGGTAAATTTTAATATGTTTGATTACATTAAATATAAGAACAACTGTTTATTAAGCAACACCATTAAATGAGTTAAAAGACAAGTCATGATATTTGAAATACATGTATCTGACAAAGAATATATGTGGAAAATATATAAAGAACTCCTGCAAATTAAAAAGGAAAATATGGCTCAATAGAAAAATGGCCAAAAACCTTTAAAGTCTCTTCACAGAAGTGGATTTTCATTCTTGAGTAATTATCACACTTCCTCAAGTTCTGTGGCCAATGTGCGGCAGAAATGGGTACTACGATCCAGATATCCTTTCAGGCCCAGCATTCTTATGTGATACCACAGCAGCTGAGTTGTCCTTGAAACCTTCAGGGAAGTGTTAAGACCACCATAGACCCTAAGATCGCTTATTTTTGGTGGCCATTCCTCCTCAAAAATATTAAAACCAACCCATATGTCACACTAGACATTGCATGTATAAAACTTGTAAAGAGATTTTGTAATTTATTTTAACACTAGTTACTCAGGCTAAGAGTAACCCATATAATTGACTATCATGAATTAACATTACTGCTCAGAAATTTCCAAAAAACATTGGAAATCAGTGCATCTGACCTACAAATTGCTTTCAAAGGTAATTTTTAAATGAACAGTAAAGTCAACAGTGAGTAAAGTTGACATGTTAGATTTTTTCCCAGGGCTTTTTGTTTGTTTTTTACATTGGAGCAGATAGGTAGCTAGAAAGATAGATAATATAGATTGGAGAGAGAGAGATGGATAGATAGAATTTTAAGACAGATATCATGGAATCCAATTACACAAAATAGAGCCAGGCTGGGTGGAAAGCCTGTTGCAGCTAATTCTCCTGTTTTTGTCCATCTGGAGCTATACAGTGTCTTCTTTCTGCATCTCTCATCTCTACTTTATTCTTCTCTCTAAAGACTGGATTCTAGTAACTGTCCCAGAATGAAAGGATATGTGACCCTCCTGTTTTATCCTTATAGTAATCTCTCTTAGCTACAGTTTCCCAGTCCTGGTTTCCCAGAAGAAAAAATCTGATCGGTCAAATGTAGATAAGGTGTCCATCCCTAGTCAGTCCAATTAGCTGACACTGGTGGTGGCTGAGTGGGTAGGTTTTCCAGAACTTTGGGCAGAGCAGATTCGCTAAGAAGTAGATGCAGGGATAAGGGAAAAGTTGGTTGTTCACTGTACATTATGGCATGTGTGAGGCTTGGAGTATTTGCATAAAAGTTCCTCATCTGCATTCTGAGCAACAAACAGATTTTATGGAATAATTTAGAAAAGTAAAGGCTATGTGCTCACTCACATCCCTGAGGCCTTTATTACTATTATAAACCAGCTGCAAAAGTTATGGTTTGTTAATAAGGGCAATGATTTGTATTCTTAACCCCGGTGAATTTGGCCATGTACCTTCACTCCTGTTTATTTTATTTTATTGAATTTTCTTTACCGGAGTTAGAAGACCACCTTCTCTCTGGAGACAAGGATGCAGCCCTAATCTTGTCTGAAGCACACTGAGCTCTCTGGCACTCCCTGTGGTAGAGGTAGAGTTGTGACGTCCACTCAGTCCAGGGAAACTGCCTACACATAATCTCCATTTCCTCATATCTCTGAAGTAGCCCACTCATTATAGGCAGAGATTCTGAAATAAAATATAATCCTCACATTTTAATGAAATAGAGCATTTCATTAAAGTAAAATTCTTCTCTAGCAGGGTTTGGCTTTTTTCTTTCCCATAGAAAGACCATTTCTGGCACAAAAATGGAGTCATAATGTATAATCTTTGTAGTTACAAAATAAATGTCACCTCTGTTTTATTATTTACTCATCTATAAAATCTGTTTATTGCCAGGTAGGAGACAGTATGAATTTGATTTCTTCTCTTGCCAAAGTATTTTTTTTTTTGGTCCCTAAAAGTCTCTGTTAATTGTGCCCGAGATCAAAAAGATAGTTTGATCATTAACTATTAACAAGGAGTTATGTGGAAATAAGAATCGTTACAGAGAGAATTAGAAAACTGATTTTATAGGACCATAGGAACAGAGGAGAATCTTGTACCATTGTCCCAGCATCCCTTTATTAAATATTGTTATGGCACTTCTGGACACTTGGTTGCCTAATTCTAGGCTAGTGTGAATTTTTATAGCTCAATTAGAAAACTTTGCAAAGAGAAAAAAATGTTTTTAAATGATACTGTGTTACATAAATATTCATGCTTTTGCACTCTTCTGTAACCGGGGTCATTTTGAGCTTTATTCCATTAAAGAATGGCTTTTTTTGTTGTTGTTTTTGCTTCCAGGGCCAAAAAGGGGAATGATGGCCAATGGCATCCATCACACGTGGCTGTGAATATTTATCTGGTGCCTTATCCCCGTACTAGAAAGAATAGAAAAAAAGAAGTTGTGAAGAGGCTTTTCTTCCCCACCAGATCACAAATATCCTACCTTGGCCCAACTGAAGGAGTTAAGTGGCTTGGTCCTCAAGTGTGTCATTGTAGTACACTAATATTCTAGTGGACAAAGGTTAACTTTACTGATGAAAGAACATGCCTGGAAGACTCTAATGCTAGGGAGTAGCTTGTCAGAGCATATTGAGACATCTCTTTATCCAGAAGGCCTTAAAACAAGGTTAGTTCAATTTTGCTCAATATTCTGTGTGGCTTAAGAGTTACTCACAGGCAGCTCTCAGCAGAAGTTGTCAGCCTCTATTAATATCAACACTTACTCCTTCTCCTTCATTCCAAAACCAGCCTAGTAACCTGCTATGCAGATAACACCACAATTATAATGCAACAAATGGGTGTGAGAGAAATGGGACAGACAGTGCTTAGGCACATGTCGCTTACGCACAGGTGCTACTGACATCCTGTTCATCACTCTAGGCCTAGCCCCTTTCCTTATTTGCAATAACTTATTTCTATCATTCTTTTGGACATTTCTATTCAGGTATGTCACCATAATCTCAAACTCAATAATTTTCTCTCCCAAACTAGCTTGCCTTCCTGATTTTTTTAATCCTTGTTAGCGATATTATTAAAGTTCAAAACCTCTGGGTTGTTTTGACTTTTTCTACTTTGCCTGCTATACTAACCTGCCTGCCAAGCTTCATGGAGGCTTTGAAATATCTTTTTTTATTTACCCCTTCTTTCCGTTCCAAAACTAACTATGTTAATACAACTTTCAAACACCTAAAATCTTGCTGGGGCTTCTTAACTTTCCTGCTCACAGGTTAATTTCCCCTAAACACACCAGATTAAAATTTTCTGAACTCTAATGTCATGTCATTAGAATTTAAAGGCATTTAACGAATTCTCCATGACCTATTGGGATGAGGGGTGAATAGTTATATTTAGTTTTCCTGAAGATACCACAAAGCTGGTGGTTGCATTGGGCACAGACTGTAGACTGGAAGTTGGGTAGGGAGCACCTGCTATGGGGGGGATCCTGCAGTGTCCCTGTTAGGAACCCGTAAGAGGCCAAAGGAGGGCTGGGCGTGGTGGCTCATGCCTGTAATCCTAGCACTCTAGGAGGCCGAGGCAGGTGGATCGCTCAAGGTCAGGAGTTCGAAACCAGCCTGAGCAAGAGCGAGACCCCATCTCTACTAAAAATAGAAAGAAATTATCTGGACAACTAAAAAAATATATATAGAGAAAAAATTAGCCGGGCATGGTTGCGCATGCCTGTAATCCCAGCTGCTCGGGAGGCTGAGGCAGGAGGATCGCTTGAGCCCAGAAGTTTGAGGTTGCTGTGAGCTAGGCTGATGCCATGGCACTCTAGCCAGGGCAACAGAGCCAGACTCTGTCTCAAAAAAAAGAAGAGGCCAAAGGAGGCACACAAGGGAACAGCAATTGGCTTGGATGCCAAGTCTATACTTTCTGTTTGATCAGGATGTTCTGGATGGGATCACTGTCCTATAGGTCCAGCCAAATACTCTTCTTGCCCAAGCTTTCCCCTATTTCTATCTTATTAGGATCCTACTCTCTTTACTTTAGCCACATTAATCTACATGATGTTTCTCTAACATTTCGGAGAGGAGACTGGTAAGTGAGCAGTGCAAAAGGGCACAAAAGTTTCTTTCCTGTATTCCTTTTTTTCCTGAAATCTAACCACTCCCTTCCTCACTAGATTATTCACTTCACTTCTTCCTTTTTTCCCTCTCTTCTCGTATCCCTCCATCTCTCTTAAGCTACTAAAAACCTAAACCTTTAGGCTTTAGACATGAAAGAATTTCAATTCAAATGAATCAAACCACCCCATAGGATTCTTAATTTCTTTAAACTTCACCATAGATGTTGTCCATAGCAATGAGCTGAAAACTACTAATATATCGTGAATGATTTCTGCTTTCTTGCTTCTAAAGATATTTTAATTCACATATCCTTATTTAGCACGTTAATTTCCATGTGAGTTGTATTTAACTCATGCTAGTTTTGAGCCTGGGGCCTCATGAAGCAGATGTAACTCACATGCCTTTTTCACCTTGGGAGTTGCAAGAACTATCTTTCAAGTTGCATGTAACTTGCACAGAGAAAACAATAAAAAATAACAAACTTTTTCATTAAGTTAGAAAGGATCATTTTGTTTTCAAAGTTTTTATTCTATTTTTGTAATAAAACACCATGGCCCCAAGGAAATTTTTTTCTTCTACTGTGGCAGTCAATGTGTTAACTTTGTATTAAGAAATTTGTTTCGTTCTTCCAAATATAGTCACCGAAGGAAGAGTCTGAGGTCACTCCCCCTTTTTAGCTTCTATAGCACATAGAAAGTATGCAATAAATATCTATTGATTGGCTGTTCACGAACCAGGTTTCCTCATTGTGAGCTGCTGGCATTGTCACTCTTCATTGAATGAAGGACATTCTAAACCCATAGTTGTCTTAATATATTTTTAGTGATGTAAGTACATGGAATTTACCTAGGTTTATAGACGCAAACCCAGGATCCATGAGATAGAAAGAAAGGGATTTGTAAAAAAAAGGCAACTAAGGGAGTGAAAAGGGAGTAAAATAGCTTAAGGATTAAAAAAAGTCAAGGGTAAGGGCAAAAGAAATAAAAAAGAGGGAAAACAAACACAGAAGGCCTTCATATAGGAAAAAGTGAAAGGAAGTGCAGAAGACATGAATGGTTAGTGGTGTTAAGAGTTGTGAAATAGACCGAAATGTTTCCTTTTCTGTCACAGGACCCTTCTGTTTGGTTGTTCTACTGGTGGAGAGTGCAAGATGAGAGCTTAATGTTATTTGCTTCTCCCAGGATTTGAGAATGTCCTTGAGGCCAAGTTGTGGGAGAAGTAAATTTGAAGTAGCACAAGTATTATAGACCTTGAATTGGACCGTCAGGTTGATCTTGCAACCCTAGCTTTTCCTGTGTTGGTAATACTGGTTTCCAGACCATAAGTGATCAGCCTCAACAGTCATTCCTGTTACTCATACCCACTCACATTGGTGCAAACTGCTCCATTCTGAAATGTTCTAGAAGGGTCATGCTCTAAGCTGTCATTGTTCTACAACTCTAATCCAAAATCTTTTACTCATCTGCCAAATTATCCTTCCATCTTTCGTGGTGACTTCAAAACCAAATATCTTTAAGCTGATGAATAGAGAAATAAAATACGGTATATCCATACAATGTAAACCTGCTGATAATGAAGAACTAATGCCATTCTTATTTGATTATGCCAAAGAGATCACTGGAAATTTCCCTTTGATTTTGGAAACATGAGCATGATCTCTCCGTGTCACACTTCAAAGGAACAGTATAGTAGACATATAAGTCTCTCTACAATTCTGTTTAATTTCAGACGTGCCCTCCTCATCTCATATGCCCCGATTGGATTGTCAATCAAGGTACCCCATTGTCCCCTATCCATAGGGGATGCCTATACATTGAGCATAATGATTGCTCTAAAGCATGGACACATAATCCAAACAAATTCAATCAGAATACTTCCGTAAGTGTTGCTTTATGGACATTGGCAGAGAGTTGATCTATTCCTTTCATCTCACAAGTTGTAAAGGTGAAATCTGAAGACTATTGGCAGACATCTTTCCTAACTCAAGGAGAAAGCCCATCTGTAGTAGAATAGGATGAGGCCAACCAAGAGAAGCCATGACAAGCAGAACTGAAAGATGGTGAAATTGTGATGAAGATAAAAACAGAGATAGAGGTAAAGGTAGACAAATGAGATAGAGGGTCATGATGACATTGTTTAGACTCTGAATCCAGCCATGCCTAACCTCAGATTTATACAAAGTTTAATGTCAGCAAAGTCTTGTGGTTTTGTTTGTTTTGTTTTGTTTCTGCTTAAGCTGAATTATATTGAATTTTTAGCATTGAAAACCAAGAGTGTTTGATATTAAATCAGGTTAAGTAAATTTTGCAGATGGTCCTTGTCTCTTGGGAGTTTATCCACCCTAAATCAAGTGCAATTCCCTAATTGTTGACAAAAATTCATTTTTGTCCAGTTCGTGGATAAAATAAACATGAACATGGATGGATAAATGGTCACGTATAATTTTAGAATATATGGGAATGGCATAATAGGCTGAAAATTAAAGTTGGTTCCTTAGAAGTAAAAGATTATACCTCAAACCTAACGCATCAATTCTAACATTTGAAACAAAAATTCTGTAATGTAATCTTTAATTTGAAGGAAATTTTTGCAGTCATCATTTGAAATAAGTCTAAGGACAAAGGATAAAGGATAAAATATGCTAGAAAAAGTTACTTTTTCTGTATAAACCACCATTTTCTTTCTTTCAGAAAATTATTTACTGTGGTTCTTTATAATAATCCATTTCAATAGGAATTATAAATACAGAAAAACATCCCATGCCCTGAACTTAATCAAACACATAATATAAACAATCAATTTAATTTGGAATAAAGCTGTACTTATTTTTGGATTAACTACATATGTTTCCTGATATTTTTATTCAACATTTTCATTGATCACAATATTCTCCAACTAGAAATGACTAATACATATATATATTTATCTTAAAATTATAAAGAACTTTTCCCAGAAGTCTTAAAATTAGCAATAATTTCCCTGTAAGTTTCAGGTTAAATTCTGTTTATCCCATGAAATTTATCTTAATCACTTTAAGAATAATCAATTCCTTTTCCAAACTTCTAGTAACCTATGACATGTTCAATAATCATTTACTAAATGTCTGCTACAAGCCTATCACTGTGGTGGATATAAAAAAATATAAACCATGGTTCCTATTGTCAAAGATTTTACAAATCTTTTAGTGAAATTAGGAGTCCACATAGACAAAGTTAAATATAATACAAGACACTAGTGCAAAGATGTATTACAAGGCAATTGATAATCTCCGAATTTCAAAGGAGTAGTTCATATGAGTGTAAAATCTTAAAGTAAATATCCAAAACCTTGAATTTTATGTTGATTTATTCAAGGGTAACAAAGAATTGTAAAAACAGAATATAGGTGGATCATGCAGATTATACCTATTGAAATATACTTGAAACATTTCCAGAAAAAAGAAAATGAAAAATCGTCATAGTTTATCAAATTATGTAGTGGAAAAATAGAAATAAAGCAAATGTGAATCATTAATGAAACAACTGAATAAATTATGGCAGATCCATACTACTGAATTTTATAACCCCATTAAATAGGATGATATATGTCTATATGAGTTGATTTGGAGGAATTTCTACAATGTATTTTCAAGTAAGAAAAGAATGATGCAAAAATTTAATATCACCATAGTTTTGTGAAATAAAAGTAAGTTCCTTTACCTGGTACTATAAAATTAAGGGAGTTCTGGAAAGATACATAGTAAGTATTGAGCTTTTCCTGAGATTCAAAAGGATGGAGAGAAGAACTATGAGAAGTGAGAAAGGGAAGAAATAAAAAGGAAAAAAGCTATCATCTTAACAAAGTGTAGCAAATTGCAAACCTGCTTCAAAGCTTCTTCTCCTTTAAGTCCTATGTCCTGTAATGTAACCTTGCAGCTCCTGCTATCAAGAGGTGAATTTTATTTCTACACCCTTGGATCTGGGCTGGCCTTGTAACTTGCTTTGGACTATAGAATGTGGTGAAAATAATATTGTGTCAGTTCTGAGACTAGTCCTTAAGAAGCCTTGCTCTTCTTATTGGAACTCTTTCCAACCATATTGAACAAGCTGGATGGTGAAAGACACGTGGCCCAGTCACTTCTGTTTCTCTAACCAACAGCCAGGCAACCTCCAGAAGCAGAGCAGCCTAGATAACTGGTCGCTAACCACAGATGCCTGAGTAATCCCACTCAAGACCACAGTAACACCTACCTGAGCACAGGCTACTAAACTGACTACAGAATCAGGACGAATTTCATTGTCAATTTAAGCCACTAAATTTTGGGACAATATACTATACAGAAAAAGCTAACTGATATAATTTTTTATTAATAAAAAAATGATATGACTTATTACATGAATTTTCTTCTAGAGAGATTACTGTGAATAGATTAATATAACTCAGGAAATACATAGATGAGCTAAATAAATGTCTCAAGAAAAATGAAAAGTTGTAGGCATTTAATGGTGAAAAAAGGGATCCCATTCTTTGTCATATGATAATAAATCTGTTTGTATAAACTTTTGATATTGTAAAATACTATGCACATAGAGAAAGTGCATATAATCCAGATAGGTAGCATAGAAAGTTATCATAAAGCAAACATCTGGGTAATCAAAGTAGAATATTATTGGCACCCCTTTTGATGCTTTCATGTTGCAACTTTTACTTGCCCCTTTTAAATAAAGTTTTGTCATAGGTTTTTCATTCTTAAACAGTATTTTGACTGGGATTGCATTGCATTAGAGGAACAATGATATACTTACAACATAGAGTTTTCCAAGTCTTAAACACTACATATTCTTCTAATTTTGTTCAGTTATCTCAATTTCTCAAAATAGTGTTCCATAGTTTTCTGTGTGGAGATCTGGTAACATTTTTGCTAGATATATCACTATGTATGGATTTTTTGATACTATTATAATTATCTTTCTCAGGCATTTCATTTTCTAACTGTTGATGGTCTATAAAAATGAAATAAAAGTAGACTCTTCTAGATTATCCACTGATTAATGTAAGTTGTCTGTAAAAAGCAGACAGTTTTATTTCTTCATTTACAATCCCTAGGCCTTGTATTTCTTTTCCTATTTTTTTCCTTTATTGCACTGGCTAGAACCTCCAGTATAATGTTGAGGAGTGGTGATCTCATTTCCAAATTCAAGGTGAAAATTTTGAATATTATAACATTAAATGTAATATTTTCTTAGGTATTTTTTATAAATACTTTGTCAGATTAAAGAAGTTTAGATTTCTAGTTTCCCAAGTGGTTGCTGAATTTTATTACATTCTTTTTCTGAATCTATTAAGATGATCTGCTTTTAAAATCTTCTTTTAATGTGGTAAATAACATTGATTTTCAAATATTAAACCAACTCTGCATTTCCAGATTAAACTCAATTTATCATGACACAGTATTCATTTTTATATACTGTTGACTTTCATTTGCAAATATTTGTTAAAGATTCCTATAGCTTTATTCATTAGAGAAAATTGCCTATATTTTCTTTTTCTGCAATGACTCATCAGATTTTAGAATCAAGGTTATATGGCCTAATTCCTTACATATTTAGAAGACTCCACTGGTGAAACTATGTGGTTCTGATTATTTTTCACCTTTTTTTTTAATTGTTATGGTTGTTTCAATGAATGGATTCAGTATCAAAATCACTTGTGAATTTAATTTTATTGTCTTTTGCATTTTGCTTCCAGTCATTGGTCATGTTTCTTAGCATCTCTGTTAACTCTTAATGGGATTGTAGAGTGTTTGTAATGCCACTTCATAAAATTTGATAGTTTTGGATAAAAGAAAAAAAACCACACAAACTCAGCCTCTTTTGTCTCAATATACAGTATGTTGCATTTTCTAGTCTTCAATGCTTTTTAAACACAAAATGGGCTGTGTTTTGAAATATTCATGGCCTGAAGCATCAAAGATTTAGGCAAAACATGGAGTCTCAGTAAAAATTAAAATAGGAACAAATTAGTACAAAGACAGAGCATATCTATTATACATTTGAAAAATAAAATAGTCATAAAATTGAAGTCTGTGCAGGTAAAATGAAACTATTCTGGAACTGATTCACCACAAGTTTCTGAACTAGTACTATTACAAAAAGAATGGAGTGGAATTAGCAAACTATGCTTAAACTTTTAAAATCGAAACATGAAGGAAACCTAGAGCTAAAAAAGTATTTATTTCCTCTACCTCTTGATGAGTCCAAGAGTTCTTTTAGGAACTACTTACAAATGTTTTAAATAACTTCAAAGTAAAAAAGCCCTTTCATGAATATCCTTAAATAAAATGTATAGAACAAAAGAATTTAACTTTTTCCCCAGATGTTCCATGGGATTTAGTCTATGTTTACATGAAATATTTTTTAAGGTTATATACATACCTAGCTATTGTCATCTGTATTTGACATGCATAGATTCTCTAATTTCTGTGTGTATGTTGGGACAGGATTCCATGATAGATTAGAGAACTTGTTTTGATGCTACTAATTAAACTAAATTTTAAATTGGACCCTTACTTTCTGCACCCTCCCCACAAATTCCTCCCCCCCACACACACACATAATGGTAAAAAGGGCATATTCTTTTTCTATTGCAATCTCAATTTCCAGAATCTCACATTATATTTCTTAAAAACTCATTTCATTCAAGTAATGAAGTATACTTACTAAGATATAATTAGAAAATTTTTTTCTGAACATCTTCTATAGATAGGCTTATTCTCTTCTTATTTGTTAGAAACATGAAAAGTTTTAGTTTCTATGACATTTTCTCTTTAGATTTTTCATAAAATATTAAAATGGAAGGTATTTGCAGAAATTAACAAAAATAACTTTTAAAATTAGAAATGTGATTTTAAAACAAGAAAATTAGCACATTTAGTTAATTAATGACAGAACAAGTATGGAGATGTATAGTTGACAAGCAGAATGTATTTTTGTCCCTAATTATACAGTCACATTAAAATAAAAGAATGGGACTATATTTTATATTAAATACTTAAACCAATCGCTTCTTCTACAATTTGTTTTCCAGTGACATTTAGAAATTCTTCATTTATAAAATTCCAATTTATAGTCAAAGCCAAGTCAAACATGAACCACCAACTATTCCAGAATGGAAGTATTTCTATGTCACACAAAAAATAAAAGAGAAGAAAGATAAACATTTTTGTAACATCCCACAGAGGCTACTTAACTCATGGCAGGACAAGCAAATCATATTCTGTGCAAACAAAAACAAAAACACAACCCACCTGACAACTCCAAGGAAATTCGCCAGCATTTTTTCAGTGTTCCAAGTAAAACCAAAAGATAAGGGGAGGACAGAGGGAAATAGTGAATCATTCTGCATTCCCTGTAACTAGTTTATCACTGTATAAACAGATACAGAGAATTCTTAAGTGGAATTGCCAGATATTATTTTTTTCAAGAGATTTAATTCTATCCTGGGATGCAGTTATATCCGATTGAACTGTTCTGTTTTTGATTTGCCCTTATTCCTAATGCATAGCCCCTTCTGACTATCAGTGGAAAGCATGGGCTACTCCTCCTTGGTTGGCCAATTCAAATCTCAATTTTTGTGGTACCATCTAATTACTATGTTCTCTGCTTAAAGGCTTAGGCTTTTAGAAGCCACTTTCTCCCTGCCTTCTCAGCCTTTCTCATCACATTTGCACTGATTAGGAGTCAACAAACCCATTGGGTAGGGCAGATTATATGCAGAAGATTGGACTCACTTCTCTGCAGGTTCCTTTTTTTTTGGGATCTTGATCCTTTAAGTCCTGGTTGTCTTGGGAGCTCTGCACTCTAATTTCTTTCTCCCCAGCCCAATGAGAAGACTGTTGCAAGTTCTAAGCTGTTACTTTCTGCTCAGTTGCCATGTTCCCATGCAGTGAATCAGAAAATATTTTGAAAGGAAAAAGAATGATTGATTTAACTTCATAAGACTTAAAAATCTCTGCTTGCCAAAAGCATCAGAAACAAGTTATGTCAGAAATGATATTTGTTCTTAAATTTTGTTTATCCTTTCTATAGTATACAATTGTAGATGGGAAGTTACAGCTCAGCTGGGGACTAAATTTCCCATCCCATTTGCCACTATGTGTGGCCATATGACTTGTTCTTGCCAATGAAATATGAGTGAAAGTCATTCATGCTAACTTCTTGGCCAAGGCTCATAAAAAGCAAGTATGCTTCTTCACACTCTCTTCCTACCTCCCCTGGGTGTGGACAATGGTAAGGACCAAGGGGACAGTAAAGTCACCAGATCAAAGGCATCTGGGCCCTAAAACCACTTCATTGAATGGAGCCATTATAACTTTAGAGTTCTAGTTGTTATAATAGTTTAGTCTATGCTAATACACAAGTTTTAAAATGTATTAAATGAAAATATATTTTGGTAAATATATGAATAAATTATTATAATCTCAAATTTGAGTTTTAAAATTCAATTGATAAAAATATTTTAATAAATATTAGGAAAAAGGCAATTCTCAAAAGAAGGTATTATTAAGTTAAAGATGATGTTCAATATAACTACTGATGTTCCAACTAGCTACTGATTTTAATATCGTGGATTAACAATAGCATTATGGTATATAACCTATGAGATTAGCAATAAAAATTTTTAACAAAAGTGTCCAGGGCTGACTGAAGAGAGAAATGAACTATTGATGGAACTGTAAATCAATAAAACCTGAATGATAAACAGTTTGGCAATATGCACCAAAATTTTAAATGACTATATACTTTGTGGCAGTGTATACTTTTCCCAAGGAGATATTTTTCTCAAGGAAAAAATAAGCGCAAAAGGATATAAGCACCAGAATATTTATTTTATCATTTTTTAAAATACCAAAATAAAAAGAATATCAATAAGATTAACCATTATGTAAATTGTGCTAGTATCATAAAATTATATTTATAATATTTTGAGTATTATTTTTATGAAAAATTATTTATTCATATGTGAATACATACATTTAACTGATAAATGCATGCAGTTGTGTATGTATGTGTGCACACGTGCATGTGTGGAAAGATAGAGAGACAGAATCTAGACAGATATTTACCAGATGGGAACAGTAATGGTCAGTGATAATGGTATTCCTGCTTTCATGTTAATACCTCTTGGAATCAATTGATGTTTTCTTAAATTTTATAACAGGCATCTATTAGCATTTTTATGGGGGAAAAAAGAGAACAATAAATGATTGATTCTTCAAAATACATAAATGAAATTTGGTTAGGAAAATACCCAGCAAAAGCAACTCCATCCTTTTAATTCTCTAAAAGGATGGAGTAACCAAGACTCAACTTTTTATCTTACCCCTCTTTCATTCATTCATACATTCAGTCAGTCATCAAACATTGTATTTTTAGGACTCACTATGTGCCAGGCACAATGTCCTTAGGAATCAATTGCGAACCTGACCTTGAGATTCATTGAGGGCTACTCTGGCTTTGGTGGGCCCAGAGGATTTTGCTTGAGTATTTGGGGGATGCTTCAAAGAGTGTCACATATAGCAAGAAATCTAAACATGTGCTTCTCAATCCACTTCCATCAGTACTGCAGTGAGTAGATGTACAGCCCAGCATTCTTACCTGTGGTTTTCTCTTCTCTTTACCACCCAGTACTATTGTGAGTTGTGCCTGATTGTTTTAGCCTCTATAGGTATTCTTTAATGTGAAATAAGGACTTACACGTGCTTCATCTTCTGTCATGCTAACTTTAAAAGTTTTGAATTCACTTTGACAGCTCTGTTGAAAATTAGTTTGTTCCATCAGTCCTTGTGAGGAGATTTGAGATAGCAAAAAGAGATGTTATTACCAATATGATCATTCTTATCCTTTTTAAAGTCAGATAATACTTTGATTAAAGAATTTGATTGAACAATCCTCTTTCCCCCAAAACATGGATGTGGAAAATGGACCTACCTGGAAATATTTGCAAGTAATGTCAGGAGTTTCAGGCTGCCTAAGAACCTTTGCTCTAGCATTGCATTTAGAGATGTAGAGAATACATTTGGACTCAGAACAGCACTTCCTTATAGGGTCTTCCCAAGGAAAAAATAGACTAATTATTGGACGTACTAATGACACTCCTGAGTGCCTCTCAAGACATTCAGATGCCAGAAAGAAAAATAATAATTCTGCATTACAATTTCCATGTAACGTTCGCTGATAATGATAAACTATCCTTTAAGAATTATCATATCAAATAGATAAAACTAGTTTGTAAGAAGGATAATGTGGAAAACTTTCTTTCTCCTACCAAAAGCTCTCCATGTATTATTTAACCTTCAAGAACAATGACCTTTCTTCTATTGACGGTTCTGGCAAAAATCTAGGAAACCTGAACATAACTTTAAGCATTCCCAGAAATACATGAATCAGTATTGCAAAGCAAAATATTCACTTTAAAATTGAAGGTTGAATATGCACATTACTTGCAAGAAAGTTTTGGGGTATATTTGCTTTAACATGATTCCAGCATATTTTCAGTGGCTGATTTTTGTTTCCATTCATCTCTTCTGCCAAAACTATGATCTCAATGAATTTGCTTGCAAATTTATTTATTCTGGAAACCCCCACCTCTGAATCACCAATGCATCTTTTTCTGTATGCTCAGATCATACTGGCCTCTGTTCATCTTTTTAAGTGCCTTGCCCTTGTCATTCCCTGGAATATATATTCCACATATATTGTTTGTGGAACAGCACATGCTTGGAATGTTCTTTCCCTTCTTTTAACACTGCTGAATTCATAACGTCTATAGTAGGCAGAATACTATCCCCTAGTGATGTTCATGTCCTAATCTCCAGAACCTGTGAATGTGGACATGGCAAAGGCAATTAGTGTTGCACAGAGTATAAAAGTTGTCAATCAGCTGACCTTAAGACAGGGATTTTTAAGATGGGCCCAGTGGAATATTCAGGTGGACCCAACGTAATCAGAAGGATCCTTAAAAGTGCAAGAGAGAGGTTGAAGAGGAGAGTCAGAGAATGAGGTGACTATGAGAAAAAGGCACAGAGATACAATGTGCTGGCATTGAAGACAGAGGAAGGGGACCTGAGCCAAAGAATGAGAGCAGCTTCTAGAAGCTGAAAAGGACAAGCAAACAGATTCTCTTCTAGAACCTCCAGGAAGGAACGCAGCCCTGCTGACACCTTGATTTTAGCCCAGTGACCTCAGTGTTGGAATTTGGTCCTACAGAATTGTAAAATAAAACATTTGTGTCGTTTAGGCCACCAAGTTTTTGTGACTTGTTACAGCCACAATAAAAAACGAATAAATCATCCTTTAGATTACAACTTAAAGATCACTTCTGAATTTCCCCAGATACACAGATTTGTTCATTAGCCCTTTTATTAGCACAGTACTTATTCCTTTAAAATGTTTGAAAGCATGTAAAACAATCATAATTAAAATTTTAACTTAGCTGTTTATTGTTGTTTCCCTCTACCAGTACGTAAACTCCAAGAGTGGTCCTTTTCTGTCTGTGCCTTCCACAAAGAAGGTGTTAGGAAATGTTTATTCAAAGATTGACTCTCCCCTTCTGTTCCCTACATACGCATACTTCCAAAGGAAATCAGAGAAAGTTCCCCAAACAAAATCGTCATAAGGCAAAGTTAGTCAAATTACATATAGTAACCCTGTGGTCCCCAACCCCTGGGTCGTTGACCTGTACCATCTGTGGCCTGTTAGGAACCGGGCCACACAGCAGGAGTGAGCGGCAGGCCAGTGAGGAAAGCTTCATCTGTGTTCCCCATGGCTGGCATCACCACATAAGCTCCGTCCTGTTAGATCAGCGGCTGCATTAGATTTTCATAGGAGTCTGAACCCTACTGTAAACTGTGCAAACAAGGGATCTAGGTTGCACGCTCCTTATGAGAAATCTAATACCTGATGATCTGAGGTGGAGCTGACGCAGTGAGGCTAGTGCTGGAAAGTGGCTGCAAATACAGATTATCATTAGCAGAGAGGTTTGACTGCACAATAAATGCAATGAGCTTGAATTGTCCCATAACCATCCCTCCACCCCCCGACTCCTGTCCGTGGAAAAATTGTCTTCCATGAAACCAGTCCCTGGTGCCAAAAATGCTGGAGACCACTGTAGTAACCCATTTAATTCACACAGTATTTAACTTTCCTAGGCCATTAATTCTCAAACTGTAATCGCCTGACCAAGAATATCAGCATCACCTGGGAATTACTGAACTAGGGGTGAATTCCAGATTTCTGTTTCAATACTGTTTAGGTGATTCTGATACACACTAAAGTTTGAGAATAACTGCTTTAGTCCAGATTGCTGGGACCTACTCACAAAATTCCTGATTTAGAAGGTCTGGAGTGGGGCCTAAGAATTTGAGTTTCTAACAAACTCTTAGGTGATTCAGACGCTGCTGGTCTTGGGACCTCACTTTGAGAATAACTGATGTCATCAGTGGGTAGGCCAGGGAGCTTGTAGCAGGGATTTGACTAATAAAGATCTCACTCACAAATTACAAGGTCTTTATCACCTACCACTTTGTGGTTTATGTGCCATTCTTAACCAGAAATCCGTATTTACTTTTAGAGCAAGATAATATGGCCCTTTCTAAAATCCAGCTTCAATCTATGCTATAGCAAGTGTCAGTTAGGTTGAGCAATCCAATTAATATATTTAAGAGTATCTAGTTTTCAACCATATATATTTAGTATTGGGTGATTTTCTAAAACAACAATAGTCCTGCAAAAATGGATTAATAGTGACTGTAAATCAGTTTGCTTTGCTCCACAATCTATTGTATGATTATTTGCCTAAGACTGAATGTAAAATTCCCTGCTGTTATTATATTTCTGACATAGTGACAGCAATTGCTCATAAAATATTTAATAATGTGCTTTAAAAACTAGGAAAAATGACTTACAGAACATAAATTACATTTTAAGGAATGATTTGGTTTAATGCAAGATTAATGATATATAGAGTTTATAGATTGTTTTAAAATCAACCTTCACTTGAATGTTTCTGTAACTAAGAATGATCGTGGTACCAGTCTGGTGGAGGGAGGGTCCTCACAGAAAGTTAAGTTATTGTCTTAAATCAACATGCCGGTGCTTGTGACACTAAGGAGGCAACACTTCCACACCCACAGTGACAAATGGTGGCCTCTTAAGCTGATTTCAAGGTGCAAATAAGATATCTCTGTCCTTATCCACCTGCCTTCTATAGGGAACAAATCCTTACATTTCACAGTTCAGGTAAACAAAAGTATCAATGACCTGGGACAGGTAACACATTGCTTTCCACCCTCAACAGATTCCATTTTTTAAAGAGGGCAAGGATGAGAGCCAAAGAGGAGAATCTACATGCAGGGGAAGCTGGAAGCCAGAAGGAGAAAGTAGAGGGAGGGAGAATAAAAACATAACTAGGCATGAAAATGCTGAGGGGTGAGAGGACTTAGTTGACAAATTTGAGCGTTTTGAAAAACTAGTGGTTGGTTTATTGTGACTTCAATGAGGTAATGGGAGAAATTAAGGACAGGTTTATTAAAAAGCATGTAAATTAAAATGAAGCAATTATTAACAAGAAAATATACACATAATACAACATCTGTCTCTAATGAATAATATTTATAAAGTTATGTTAATGTACAACATAATTTTCTGTAACTGAAATCATGATATAATTAGATTGGGTAGGAAGAGCAAAGGAAGTGGGCATGTGTAATCGAGCTATGTATACCATAACAGAAAGTGCACAGTAAGTATCCAGAAATTGTAAATTTAGAAATAGCAGTGTAAGCATTTTATTTAGAAATAGGAAAATAAATACAACAACATAACCAAGAGCAACCACCTGGATAAAAGAGTTAAAAGTGATTTCTCTCCAAAGTAGAAATAGGGTGGGGATGTGGTGATTTTTATAATAAACTTTTAAAAATATATTCACATACCACTGATAAAATGAAACAGGGAATTCCTAAACATAGATACGATGGTGATTAGTTTCCTTTTTTTTTTGAAAATTTCAAAAGTGATTTATAAACTTATTCCATTTTCATTTTTTTTTTATTTCAGCATATTATGGGGGTACAGATGTTTAGGTTACGTATGTTGCCCTTGCCTCCCCCCTCCCCCCCAAGTCCGAGTTTCAAATATGTCCATCCTTCGGGTGGTGCGCATTGCACTCTTTGTGTATGCAAATACCCGTCACTTCCTCCCTCCTACCCCCTCCCCCTCCCCCCTGCCCAACATCCAATAGATGTTATTCTTATATGTGCATTTATGTGTTGATCAGTTAATACCAATTTGATGGTGAGTACATATGGTGCTTGTCTTTCCATTCTTGGGATACCTCACTTAGTAGAATGTGTTCCAGCTCTATCCAGGAGTATACAAGAGGTGCTATATCACCATTGTTTCTTAAAGCTGAATAGTACTCCATGGTA
>CAUYRB010036656.1:0-18298 GCA_963574695.1 Propithecus perrieri | reverse complement strand
GGCTGCACCTGCATCTACGAGACCATAGGTATCCAGACCCTACAGACGAACTTCTCACCTGAGCGCCCAAGTTCTCAAACTGCACTTCTTGACTCAGACCCATAGGACCTCATGACCCTATTAAAAAAAAAAAATCTGTGTGTGCCTGTCCCCACTCTGCCTTCCTAGCCCAGGCTAGCACCATCTCTGCCTACACCCTTGTGATAGCCTCCTCCCTGGCCTCCATCTTTCTTCTTGGCCTCCTAATCCCTTTTTCATCTGGCTGCAAGAGAACTTTCCAAACGCAACCTGGTATTGCCCCCTTCTTACATAAAACACTTGCATTTTCAAATGCTCCTGAGGGAAAGACAAAATCCTTATCCCTGCCCACCTTCCCCCTCCAGCAGACTTCCCCTCCTTCTCTGTGTACCACACGCACTGCTCTTTCAGTCCCTCCTATGTTGCGTGTTTGTCCTGCCACATGTCCTTGCTTTCTCCTCTGTCTGGAATGCTCTGTTTTCTTTCTACTGAGTTAACTCCTAATTCAGTTTCCTCGGGGAAGCCTTGGTGACTGGATCAGATCTCTCTTGATCTGATCTGCAAGACAGGGACTCTCTTTGTCCCATGTGCCTCTCTTTTATGCCCCTGCCACTGTAGCTATTTTTATTTATTTGTGGTTCTGGATTAAAGTCTATATTTCCCCCCACCACGTACACTCCTATAAACTCTACGAGGGCAGGTCCCTTGTCTGTCCTCCTCGCCAGTGTATCCTCAGCGCCTCTCACAGAGCCTGGCTTGTGCTCGTACTCATTGTACATTGAAGTGGATGGATGGATGCACAGACAGACGCAAGGATGGGTGGATGGATGGCTGAGAGACGCAAATGAACTTTATCAAATTATCAGTCAGGGTGAGTTGTTTTTTTTTCCCCTAGTGATAAAACATTTAGGTACTTACTCTGAAGAAATTATTACAATTGTTCTTTTGGAATGGAAGGGAAAAGTTACTGAAGGTTCTGTTTGCCCTTTAGATAACAGACATTCCAAAATATCTTGACTTTTTTTTCCCCTGCTGTTTAAAAAGTCTTTTAATGAGCTTTCACACCTGAAGTAGCAAATGACCTTTTCTGGAGCCGGTTGTAAAAAACAAAGGGTGAGTTGGAGGGTGGTGTGGTTCTGCCCTTGGAAATGTAGGATCGGCCTCTTCAAACAATGGCTCCTGTCCGACCGCGCCCTTCTTAGGAAATGGGGCCCCGGGCAGATTTCAAATTCCAACATCCTGGTGTTGAGACAGTTATTGGAATGGGGAAAACTGACCCAGCCCGATTGCTGGTTGCAACAGCAGGCCTTGCCAAACGTGGGCCCCGCAAACTTAGTCTCCTGGTTGCTGAGTTGTTGCGTCTCCTTCCATTCATAAACAGTACCTTTCAGGTGTGATCGTTTTCTCACACCACTTGCTCTTAATTAAAAAGTCTTTTAATGAGCTTTCACACCTGAAGTAGCAAATGACCTTTTCTAGAGCCGTTTATACAAAAAAAGGATGAAAGGTAGGTTTTCTCAAAATAGCGGCCCACTGGACAGGAGCTGAGGTTGGGTCAGCCTCACCGAAGTCGGACTCGTGGGGTCCGGAATGAGTGGTCCTCAACCTATGAACAGGGGACGTTTCTTCTGAATGAAAACAAAATCACCTTTCTCCCCACATGCCTCACAGGAAGACAATTCTGAGATTAATCGAGAGTGGATAGGTAGTATTAGAACGTTTTATCCTTGGAGCTCTACTGGAGCTTGTTCCTTGCTCGAAGTCCTTCTATCGCCCCCACCTGCCAAGCAGCTCCAATGTCAGGCCCTCCAGCTCTGGTCCAGACTTCATTTCTGTCTTGTTGCACGTGACTCTTTTGTGCACCTCACTCCAGCCAAAATAGACTCCTTGCCATTAAGTAAACGTGTCCCTCACACTCCACCCTCCATTTCTTGGCACGTGCTTTCACTCTGCCGTCTTCCAGCCCCGCCACCTCCACGGCTGCTGGTCAAAGTCTTACCCATTCTTTCAGGCTCCTGTCAAACACTCTGCTTCTGTAGGAATTCGTCCTTGATCATCGTAGGTAGAATTCAATTTTTGGCTCTTGTAAATACTTATAGAAGTTATCTGTACCACTTCCAAGGCACTGTGTTATAGTGTTGTGTGTGTTTTTCCCTTTCTTACATACTTGCCTCATATCCATACTGTCTGTTGAGGCCATGGACTATCTCGTGTATCTTTGTCTCTCCCAGAGTCCTCTGGACATAGTGGGCCCTCCGTAATCATTTGTTGGGTGAAATGAATAAATAAAAATAATCCATCGCATGTCCTCAAAACTCATGAAGAAAGAACATTTATCCAATTGACCAAACTTCCTTGCTTAAAGTAACTTTATGTTTTTGGCTAAATTAAGCCCTCCTTGGGCCTCTTTGAAGTATAATCTTGAAGGTAACCTTGAAGTAAATGCTTTGCTGCATGCATATGTGTGTGTGTGTGAGACAGAGAGAGAGCAAGAGAGAGAGAGTTATTAGAATAATCTACTTAGTAGATAAACAAATGTTTGGAATTATACAGTCATTTAAACCTCAAAGTAAAATCATTCCAGTGCATTTGCAGGATTAGTTGAGAGGAAGGTGAGAAACCACCCCCAAAATTTCAGCAGAATCAGGTCTGTGATACAACCGCAGACGCTGGCTGAAGCAGATGACCTGCTCAGTTTTCCTTTCCGCGTTGCTATGAAGGAGCACACAGCCCTTCCATTGTTTTGAAGACACCAGCCAGCTCGGCCAGAGACCCAGTGTCCTGTCTGAGGAGGCTTTGCCAAGTTTGCAGTCTCCGGATTAGAGTATGCACTTCAACAAATCTTTCTCCTGGAGCAGAATGCAGTTGGCTTGCTTCACCACCATGCCTTCCTATCTCCAAAGGGTGCCAGGCACGCCTAAATAGTGATTAAAAAAAGATTAAAATTCCATTTGTGTGTGTGAGTGTGTGGCTGTTTGAACACTAATCGATTCTTTTAGTGGAATGTTAAGTAAAAGCATGCAGACACCAGAAGCAGTTATTCAGAGCAGCCAGTGACAATCCATTTCCAATTTATTGTTTAATGTGATTTCCACATTAATTCTGCCAGTCTCCTCCACAAACTCTCCCTCACTTCTCTCGCCACGCTCCTTCTCAAGCCCTTTGCTTCCTGTAGCAAAAGGACATCTGGAAACTGAGGGGAAGAAAAGCAGCAAAAGAGGGTTGCTGAAGGAAAACAATCACAGCTTTTATAGACAAATCTTTGAGGCTACAGAATTAAAGAAACTTAAAATTACTTCTGGATTGAAAAATCCAGACGTGCTCTTTTACATAACATTAAGTGATTGCTATTGCATAAGAATTGCTGTCTTTTGAAAAGCATTGTTCCTGCCTTTCCTGTTGTTAAAGGTCTTGTGGCATTTGTTTCCATTGTACCATGCCCCCATTAACTAAGAACTTCTTTCTTTCCTTGAAGAACACCCGAGTTTCCACATGGGCATATGACATCCTGTTAATGAGGAAACTCACTAAATCCTGTTATCAGCAAGAGCCAGTTGAATTGGATCAGGTGTTAAATAGGTTGCTTCTGCAGGACCCACTGTTATATTATGAGAATCCCATTTCCTCTCCTATTCCCCCAAAGATGGCCGTCGCAAACGTTGGAACACACCTTGTTTTCATAAACTTTCTCCAAAAATAATGTGTTGGTAGTAGCTCTCCTTTACTGAGAGGACCTAACTTTGTCCCAGACACTGAGCTAAATACTTTGTATAGATGAGCTCAGTTAATCCTCCCAACTACCCAGGAGTAGATACCTTTATTCTGTTAGTTGGCCCTCAGTTAGGGAAACTGGGGTCTACCTACCCAGGAAGTGAAACCTAGGTTTTTCTAACTCTAGAACCAGAATGCTCTGAGTTATTAAACTGACTACCTGCCCCACTGATGAGTATTCATTCATTCGGCTGGGTATCGAGGGCCTGAGATGAGCCAGACACAGTGGCGAGATGCCCTCGCCTTCAGGAAGCTCAGGGTCTATACCGGGGAGAAAACAGCCAGATCTGGGTTGGTCCTGGGGGCTGAAAAGCTACAAGATTTGGGGCAAATCCATTCTACTCCGTTTGCCTCAGACTTCATACTTGTAAAATGAGGCCGCTGGATTTAGACAAATAGTTTTCCAACTTTATTATGAATCAGAATCACATGGAAAATGTGTTTTACAAAACACATCTTCCTGGATTCCTGTCTCAGTAGGTTCAGGGTGGGGTCCAGGAATTTGCGTCTATAATCGGGGCCCAGGTACCCCAAGTACTACCTTTGAGAGAGGCTGATCTGACTGTAAACCTGTTGGTGCCTACACGAGATCTGTTGTCATCACACCTGTGAGGCCCACCTATTATTGGAAACTTTTTTAACCTATATAGTAAAATTTGAGTCCTGTATCTACATGATTTGGTGAGATGTCAATTTACAGTAGATCCTTAAAATTCTAAAGGAGTCAATATCCACAATCTGTGTAAATTATGACAGTGTTCAGGATATACTGTTCGTGATTGTCTTGGGTCATCCAAAAGTACCTTCTGGGCAAGTAGTGCCATCTCCATTTTCCAGCTGGGAAAATTCAGGTGCGTGTGACACCTGTAGCTTGCGCAGAGTCGAAAAACTATCCCGAGAGTCAAAGGACATGGCTCATATCCTCTTGCCTGCTGTGAGGCCTTGGTTGGGTAGCTCGGCCTGTTTGGACTTCAGTTTTCCCGTCTGTGAGATGAGGGGAGTTGGACTAATTGTCTCCGAGCAGCTGCTTAGCTCAGATGTGTGAGGGCTCGAGCAGCTGTGTGCTTAGACGTGTAGAACTCCCTGTGTCAGCAAGCTCTGAAGTCTTTTTGGTTTAAGGAAGAAGTAAGGACTAATGAGACTACCTAAAACAGCGTAGACCATCTCTGTAGATCTTAGGAGGGAGGGAAGGAAGGAGGGATGTGCATCATTAAGGCAAAGACAGTGGAGCTGGCTATGAAACGCCCAGGATTTTAGAATCTTAATCCTCAGTGCTGTCAGCTCAGCAATCCAGTGTTTCATTTTAAGAACAAGATTCAAGGAGTTTACTTCTGTGAGGTCAAGACTGTGAGGTTCATCCCTGTACCCCCTTCCCAGTGGCATTGGAAGGCTTTCACAAACATGGGGGAAACAATACCCTTCATGGACTCTTAGACTCTTGACATGTCCTTTAAAAGTTGCTTAACCCTTGCTACTCCAAGTGTCTTTTGTGGACTAGTAGCATCAGCGTCCCCTGGGACCTTGTTAGAAATGCAGGATCTCAGGCCCTATCCCGGACCTACTATACCAGAATTCTCTATCTTAGACCCCTCAATTATCTGGCAACTTCCATGACTGGCACTTTCTCTATTCTCAGGACCTCCGAGAACAAGATAACTCCTCCCATCCCCCCCACCACCAAGGCTTCTTTCTCCTAGTCCTCATACGACACAGTTTCTAATCTTCCCCATCCAGGTTACATTCCTGTGTCTCCCAGCATGTTGCAAACTCACTGGGACCGGACAAGTAACACAAATGAGAGACAAGAGGCAGATAAAATGCAATAAGGAATGGTGGGGACTACGGCAAACTGGAGACACATGCCCCACCCAAACAGGGCAGCCTTACCCAGCTCAGCTGAGGGGCCAAGGGAACTCAGCCCAAATACTGACATATCTTCTGGGTTTTTAAGAGAAGCCAAAAGTCTTGATAAAACAATATGAAATCTCCCTGTTTTTTAAGCTAGGATTAAGAAAACAAAAACAAAACAAAACACACCTTGGAAGCTGCCAGACTGTGCTTGCCAGTGACCACATTTGGTCCACAGGCGTCAAAGAGCAGGCAGGATTATCATCTCCTTCCTTGGAGACCAGCAGTTCTCAACTTCAGCGTGTATCAGAATCTCTTTGGCGGCTTGTTAAAACACAAACTGCTGGGCGCCACCTCCAGAGTTTCTGCTTCAGGAGGTCTAGGGTGGGCCCAGGAATTTGCTTTTCTAACAAGTTCCCAGATGATGCCGATGCTGCTCGTTCAGAGGCAGCACTTTGAAGACCAGGACTTTAGTTTGTGTATTCCGTTAAGCAGCCTCAGTTTACAGAGGCTCTTTTGTCCCACCAGTGACCTGAAGTGATCAACCGAAGATTCCAATTCATGGGCAGAGGAAGAGGGAAAAGGAGTCGAGAGGGAGGGCTGGAGAAAGGAGAGCTAACCAGCCCCTGGCTAATCAACCCTGATGTCGCAGAAGCAGAATATAACCTTGGGCAGGTCCCTGGCCCACCCCAAGGCTTGGTTTCTGTGTCTGTGGTGTAGGGAAGTGGCCCTAGCTCAGCTTCCAAATATACTTGTTTCCTTGTTTGGGAGATCCGGTCATCTGTTTTTAGCAGAACTTTTTTTCAAGTGAAATCCCACATGGAACCCCAGTCTGTAAAACAGGCATTGCTGCTGTGCTGTAAGGAGGGGAGCAAACCCCTGCTGTGAGCCTTCCTCTTCCCAAGGCAGGGGCCTGAGGCCCCCCGCCTGTAGAACTGTAGCCTGAACTGATGAGATGCTTCTCTAAGGACCTCCCAGCTGAGCTTCTGTGATTTCCAAGAACTGTTGGCGGACACTTGGCCTTAGTTTTTGTAGTTTTCTTTCCCTCTCTGACCAAGACATCTAGCATGCCAACTTTGCAAGAATTGTCTTTTCCCAGTCCAGAGAGGTCTATGGGGGAGAGAGTGCAAAGGATTGCTATCATCACTAGAGCTACTGCAAGGATATAGGGCTGTTCTGGCAAATCTGCTCTCATAAGGATCAACCAGAGACTTAATAAACAGACATAGTGCTGATTTGACTCAGGTGGCTTCTTGTTAACACTAATGTCCAGCATGCCACACATCGGGGCCTTTGTAGTTAATTATATAGGCAATAGGACTATTGGATTCTGCCTGCCACGGTGGCAAGAACAAGTCTGCACAATTTTTAATGGGCAAGGTGATTCAGAAAGCATTTATGTGAACGCCGTGTGATGCAGTGTTACCTTGGGGAGGCTCCAAGCCTGGGGGCCAGGACTTTACACTTGACCGCTGGCATGGGGAAGTATCGGGCTCCCACTGATGACCCCAGACGTGGGAAAGCAGCCTCCTTTAATCAGGGAAACCACTTCGTAACGGGCCCACCAGGATGGGCTCACCTTCCCAGGCAGCTGTATATTCCTTTGTTTCTCTCAGCCATTGAATTGCTCGTTCACAGTCCTCTCCTATTTGCCAGATGTTCACCCTCTTTGCGACTGGTCCCTCAGAGCTGTAGAGGTGGCCACGACCCGCCTTTTACTCCTGCAGGTGGAGTCCTTCTTTTCAGGCCAAGCACAGCTCGGCCGTTCTCCACCCACACCTCGCCGTCCATGCCCCGGCCATTTGTCCCGCCTGCGTCTGAAGTCTATGAAACGTTTTCCATTCCTTCCTGGTGGAACCGAACTCCGGCAGTGCATTCACTGGGCCTCACCCTGTCCAGTATGTAGCCACAAGCCACGTGTGGCCGTTGAGCACTTGAAATGCGGTCTGAATGGAGGTGAACGCAAGTGTGAAATATGCACTGTATTTCAAAGACTTGGTACAAAAAAAAAAAAAAGAATGTAAAATACCTAAATAATTTTTTACATTGATTACATGTTGAAATGATAATATTTTAGGTAGAGTATATTGGGTTAAATAAAATATTTTATTAGCACTTCCCCTATTTTTTTTGCTTTTCTTAATGTGGATACTAGAAAATTCCAAGTTACATATGTGGCTCGCATTATATTTCTGCTGGGCGGCGCCACTTAGCACTGTCTTCTCCCTTGGGTGAAAAGAAAGTATCCGTCTTTTTTCTCCCTGCTGGTTTGTGAGTCCCAAAGGATGGACGCCGTGCTCTGTCATCTCGCTGACCTCGGCTCACCTAGCTGGCACACGGCAGCACTCACAAAGGTACACTGAGGGCATGAGTAAATGAACAAATGATGATGAATCATCGATACCAAATCAACTGATGCCAAAAGCTCCCTTAGGCAGCGTCACTTCTGGGTCCGTAGAACTGAACTTATTTCTCCTTTTCTCCTTTTTCACAGTTTTTATCTTTTTTTTTTTAAGGGCTCACACAGTCGGCAAAAGAAGACGTTTTTCGTAGGAGATGGGCAGAAGCTGAAGGACTGGCACGACAAGGAGGCCATCTGGAAGGACGCCCAGCGCGTAGGTACGGCGGGCAGGGTCCCCGACAGGCAGGCTCCGTGGAGGGCGCGTGAACGCATGCATGCGTGTGCGTGTGCCTGTGTGTTTAGCAGGGGGTGTCTGGACCTCTTGTTGCCTCCCTCCCCGGCTGCCACCAGCCCTTCCTGATCCTCAGGTGCCCCTCTTTGCCTGTCAGCTGACCCCTTTCTCCACCCCCATCACCAGATCTACTGCCTGCAAGGATTTGCCTGCTCTGTTATTGAGTGATCGGAAATGCATCCCCCATATAGGATATTTTACCACTCAAACAGGGGGCAATGATAACAAGAACCACCATTTCTGGACACCTATGATATGTCCATTTTTTGGACACGCTCCACACTTGCAGATTTTCTCTGTGAAACCCCGAATCAACCTTTGTGGCCCATTTAACGAGAAGGGACCTGCAGCTCCGAGAGGTGTGGTGATCTGCCTACAGTCACACAGTGGGGGAGAGAGGCAGACGTGGGGGTCAAGCCCAGATCTGGAGGGCAGACATGATCCCTACCCAGCACTGCAGCCGCAGGAGTGAACAGTGGCCTTCGCCTAAAGTTTTCTTTGGCTGATTAGCCTTCGGAATAGTCCCTGTCACACTGAGAGTTGGGAAGGGTTGGGGAAAGATGGTACACAAATTACGGCGGGATCACCTGTAGAGAGCCCGGACTAAGGAGTCAGGGGAGCAGCTCTGATGCCGCTTACCAGCCATCTGACCATCAGACGAAGTCCACATGCCCTGAGCCTCAGTTTCTCCATCTGTCAGTGGGGCTCGTGCTTCCTGCTTTGACAGGATATTGTTATGAGGGTGCCAAGTAAAGTGCTAAGTATGAAGTAGCTTTGCAATACTGGAAAGCAAGGTAGAAATATAAGGGATTGGTATTTTATTCATTTTTATCTCCATTAACGACACCAACCGCTATTGATTTTTTTTTTTTAATTACATCACGACAAACCAGCTTACCGCAAGACTCTGAAGAGAGTTGATACCATAACTTAACTGGTGGTCAGGGAAATCTGAAGACACGACATGCATTTTTCTGTATGCCAGTGATTTAAAATGGGGGGTGGCAGTGGGGGCGCTGCTTAAATTAAGAAAGAAAACCATATAGAAAGAGCTGATTTGCCAGACAGTTACACCGGAATTGTTAGAACACTGGGCTAACTGGCAAGGAAAGAGTAACCAGCACTGGAGACATCAAGAGTAACACTAACCAGCATTTGTCCAGCTCTAACTGTGGGCCAGGCAGCTTTCCCTGCACGACTGCCTTCATCGTCCCATTGGACCTTCTTGTTCCAGTTAATACAAAGGGCAAAACCTGGGACTTAGACAGGCTGAAGGCAGCCCCAAGATGACATAGCTGGCGACTGGCAGGGCTGGCCTCCGAACTCCACTCTGCCCAACTGCAGAGCCTGAACTCTGCATGGCTCCCCTGAACTGCCCTCCTGAAGCTTCCCTCTGTGAGCACAATGCTTCTGGTCTTCTTTTGCCACTTGCTGCATTTGTGTCCCTTGCACAATCTGTCCTCGCTTCTAGTCAGCAGTGTCTTATCAGGGAGCATTACAAGTTATAGACAGTGGAGTCTGCCAGGGTCCCCAGCCTCAAGTTCCTGCCGTTGTGGGTTTGGTGCTCGCTGCTCATTGGTGTCCTCATTTCTGCCCCCCTCCTCTCTTCCTGTGGTTAGCGCTGCCAACCCGCACCTGTCCCTAACACAGTCCTGCCCCTCATCTGATTGGAGTAGCCACAGCCCTTGGGCTCCTCCTCTCAGCTTGCACCTTCCTGGCAAGCTGATGTTGTCAGCGTTTACTTTGCAAAGTAAATGAGTGTTGCTCAGACCACAAGCTCCAGAAGGTGAGGTGATATTTAATCAGCTGGTTTTATTGCTGTTTCTTCAGGACGTTTACCAACGGCAGATTCTTGAGCTAGCATTGCAGGGGTCGGTGTGGACCTTCCCACTCGCCATGCACACACCCTAGAAACCCACAGAATAATTTCCTGGAGCACCAGCAACTCTTCCCCCCAGATGGACTGTGCAGAGACAGGAAAGCTAGCCCTTTATCCACCCAAATCCGTGACTCAAAGCAACATTTTTCAGGCAGTTCTAGCTTAGGGTAGGCAGATCTTAAAATTTGTTTGCTGGCTTTTAAAAAAAATCCAAGCTAAACTGTCATCCAGACCATAACAAATCATAATAAAATTTTTAAAATTTTTGTAAAAATTTAAAAATCAAAGCACCATTTATCATTTATGGCAATTTTGATTTACATATAAAGTTTGCCTTACCTAGAGAGAAATCATCTTTTCTCACATTTATGTAGCGTTTTATAGTTTACAAAGAACTTTCACGTAGGCACCCTCTCTTTTGACTCTCTCAAACGTGCCGTGGGTATCAGAGGAGGAAGCGGATGAGACTTGCCCAAGGTTGATGAGCTCATAAACGGTGGCCCCGGCCTCCTGTCCAGGTGATTGGTCTCCGAGGGCAAAGATGTTTGGGGCTCCTGACCAAATGGAAGGAGCACAGACTTTGGAAGCCACACACCTGGTTTGATAACCTTTCTGAGTCTCCATTTGTCTTTCTAAGGAATGAGATCTCTCATGTCCACCCTACGGGGCTGCTGTGATTACATGAGCACAAGATCGATAAAGTGGATGAATAAATGCGTGTTCCCCTCCCCTCTTGGCCCTCCCCCCTGCAAAATCTGGAGCTACGCTCTGTGTCTAAGTGTCAAGTTTTATCTCTGTGGTTTAAGCATATTTTTCATCCTTCTCCCCCCACGCCACACACAGGGCCCCCATAGATGTTATTAGCAACACTGAATTTGCTCTTTGCCTCTAGGAAATGGAGAACAAGGGAGACCTTACCCCATGACCGACGCTGAGAGAGTGGATCAGGCCTACCGAGAAAATGGATTTAACATCTACGTCAGTGATAAAATCTCCCTGAACCGTTCTCTCCCTGACATCCGGCACCCAAAGTGAGTGTAACATCTCTCAGATTCTGGGATCTAAGGATTTTGCCCCTGGTTCCTGTTGAGAGTTAAGTAAAGGAACAGGCGCAGGGACCACTGCTGGCGGAGACTCCCTCCTGTTCCACAGGCCTTTGTGCAAAGGATCGCAGTGTGGCAGGGCCGGGCAATGACACCGTGTCTCCCGGAGAGCCACCTCCTTCTTCTTTTCAGGGAGTTGGAACATGGCTCACAGGGAAGTTCAGACTCCAATTTAGACGACGATTATAGTAAATTTTTTTTTATGTTGCCAAGACTGTTGTTTCAAACTCCTGATTCCCCCGGCCTCAGCCTCCCAAGTAGCTGGTGCTATCGGTGTGCGCCATGCACTCACCCAGCTGCAGTGACTTTTTCAGCCTTCACTCTCTTCGCTTTCTGTGTGTGATGTTTTTCTTTCTTTTTCTTTTTTTTTAAATCTTTATTTTAGCTATCCTGTGTACTTATAAATTTGTGTCTTTGTCATAAACTATCTCAAATCACGTTGAGAGAGGACGTATCATAAACAATCGCAAAGATGATAATAATGGCAGCTAACACTCTTTGAGCAGGTAGTATGTGCCAAGCGCTTCATTTGTATCATCTAAAGTTACTGTGAGGTAGGTCCAGGAATGATGCCCATTTTACAGATGAGAAAACTGCGGCTTAAACGAGAGTCATAACTCACTTAAGGCCATAAGGTGAGTAAGAAGCTGAGCTGGATCTTAGACTCCAATTCAACTAAAAACTATGCTCTGGCCCTTAAGCTGTCTTGCCTCCCTAGACATTTTCAGCAAGGGTCATTGTGATGGTGATGATTTTCTAGTAGAGCTGTTCTTAAACTTGGTGTGCATTAGAATCACCTGGAAGGCTGTTAGAACACAGGATACTGAGTCTCCAAAGTTCCTGATTCAGTAGGTCTGGGTGGGGGCCCAAGAACTTGCATTCCAAGTAGACGTTGGCACTGCTTGTTTTGGGACCATACTTTGAGAACCACTACAAGTAGAAGATTTCAAAATTGCTTCTACACAAAGGCAGGACTGAGTAGCACTGGAGCATAAAATGTTTTGCTCTGGGACTAAGGAAGTAGGGCCCAGGAAAAGAAAACAAAAGCCAACACTTTTTGGGCACTTAATGTATGCCAGGCATTGTTTCAACACAGTGGTTCTCAAAGTGTGGTTCTCAGACCGGCAAGATCAGCATCACCTAGGAATTTGCAAATTCTTGGACCCCAGCAACCAGGGTTTTAACAAGCCCTCCAGTCAATTCTGTTGCATGCTTGAGTTTGAGAACCATCGTTCTGGGCACTTTAAGTGTATTAACTCAGCCAAACCTTCCAAAGCCCCTATGAGGTAGCTACCATGATTATCACCATTTTACAGATGAGGAATTGAGGCACAAAAAAGTTAAGTAATTTGCATAAGATGACACAGCTGGAAAGAGACGGAGCTAGAATTGGAACCCAGGGAGTCTGGCTCTAGAATTCATGTTCTTAATCACTGAGCCTTATCTTTCTGCCTGTAAGAACTCAGTCAGCAGAATTAAATGATAAAGATTTCATCTCAGTAACAGGTTTGGGGACTTACAAAATGCTTTCATCCCCTTCAGTGCCTCGACAACACTTTGAGGTTCGACATTATTATCATCATCTCCACTTTGTGGATGAGGAAGCCACACCACTGGGAATCCTCAGCTGAAAGACGTGCTGTGCCCCAGGATTGGGCCCTTTCCCAAGGATTTCTTGGCGTGAGAGGGCAGAGCAGGGGCCTCAGTGTGCTTGTCTGCGGGGGGTTGCAATTTGTGTCACAGTCTGCACTGTCGAGCCCCTCATTTTTTCATCTGAGAGTATAGTTCAGCTATCACAGATGTTACTGGATTTGGAACTGTGACCTGACTCTGAGGTTAAGAAACCCAATTTGTGTGTTAAGCCCCTTGCAGAATTCAGAATTCTACACTAATTTTATCTTTCTGAGTGTAGGAAAGAAGTTCATTCGTTGTACTCTACCCTCAGCTGCTGTTCTTGTGGTACTATGGGTTCTCAACCCCGATGTGCCTGGGTGGTATTTGAAAAATACAAAGGCTGAGGCCCCAGCCCAGACCACTGGAATCTGAACCTCTGAGGGCTGTTTTCTAAAATCTCCAAAAGCAATTTTCACATATAACCAGGGTTGAGAATCACTGGCGTGAAGCAAGGAATATTCTTGCAATGAGAGGAGGCAGGCTGGGTGTGGTCACAGCTTTCATCGGTCCATTCATCTATGCATTCAGTAAATATATATGAATGGTCTTCCGTGTGTCAAGCCCTGTGCTCAAGAACAGGAACACAATGATTAATGAGCCATTATTGCTGCCCCAAAGGCACTCACATTCTTGTACAAGGGGTGGGGACAGGTGGCATAGGCAGGTCATGTCACCACAATCAAGAAGATCAATAATAGGGGGAGGCACAGGTGCTCTGGCACCACAGAGGATACTCCCAACCCTGTACCAGCCTTTGGGAGCTAGGAAGGCCTTCCCAAAGGGGTGCCATCTGCTGCATCCTAAAGGACCAGTTAGGGCCAGGCAGGTGATGGAGAGCAGGAAGGACACTGCAGGTAGAGAGCTGCCCGGCCAGAGGCCTCCAGGCAAGATGGCACACGTTCTCTGGCTTAGGACCTAGGAAGTGGGGCCAGGAGGGGACCTGGCCCCTTTGTCTCCAGCAGCATAGTACTCTTTCTCAACAGCTCAGAAAAAGAAACATCTTAATCTAGGAGTCCTAGAATTCAGGTGAGTCTGCAAACGTGGATGAGAAAAACATTACGTTTTTCTTTTCATTAGCCTCTAGCTGAACTTTGCTGTTCCCTTCAGTTATGAAGGTGGGCAACAAGCTCTGTGATGTTGTCCCCCAAAGAAATCATTTACTTACACATCACTTTACAGACCTCTTGAAATGAAATGGACAATCATCACTACTTTGAAATGAAGGGGGTTTTTAGAACTACTACTCAATCTTGTTGCTTCATTTTTTGTTGTTGTTATTGTTGTTTGAGATAGAGTCTCACCATGTTGCCCAGGTTAGTCTCGAACTCCTGGGCTCAAGTGATCCTCTCATCTCAGTTTCCTGAGTAGCTGGGCCTATAGGCACGTACCACCATGCCCAGCTTTGAATAAATTTTGATAACTGTATTTCAGTCTAACTGGTTTTCTTTACAGTCTGGTATATTTTATTTTATACATTATGAGCATTACTCCATAGTTTTCCCCAGCCTGCAGAGGGGCCCTTAGCATCAAGGTGAAGAACACCTGTCACAGGTGGATAGGAATCAAGCTAAGGAGGCCCCAGGCACCTCTGTTACCAGCCCACTGAGCCAGCCAGCCAGCACCCAAGTTACTAACTGCAAAGGACGTCACGACAGCCAGTGCTCCCCGCGCCCACCTTTCTTAGAATCGCCAATTGTGGAAGCTGACTTTTCAGAAATAAGTTGACAGATGTCTTGAAGAGCTTTTCTTTTATTCCAGAGGGGAATCTTTCCCGCAGTTTGACAGCAGAAATGTGTGAGTAAATTAGAGCAGTTGAGCCGCTCACTCCCTTCGGTTTCTTTTAGCTTAAACAACTTCTCCAGCAGGAGCTGAGGTTTATGTTTGCCTTTTATTCCTTCAAACTGAATTTTGGCAACAGCATGTCAAGAACAGGATTGAAGAGCTGTTTGTTTGTGCCAGCTGCCTTTGCTTCCACCAGAAGCTGTGCTGGGGAAACTCGCAGCCACAGAGAATGGAAGCGAGGCAGTTTGGCCCAGACTTGCTGGGCTTGCAAGTGGGAGGCGGCCAGCTGGCTCGGAGTGGACCTGCCCTCTGCACCTCCTGCCAAGTGAGCCTGAACAGAGGCTGGCTGGTGGGCTGGCCCACTTTCCCTACTCCCTGGGGAGCCCTGCTGGGCTGCTTGGCAACTAAACATGGAAGCCCCTCCAGCGCACAGGGCTGATGCAGGACAGAGGCTCAGTTGCTGAAGTGCCTGGGGTCTGTAGAGTCTTGTGCAAACCCTGCTGCTTGGGTGGTCAGTTTCGCCCATGCAAAGATTATCCACAATAGGAATGAAAGAAGTCTACAATTCTGACCTGCTTTCTCCCTTCCATGGGTTTAGTTTTAGTCATGAGTGAACCTGAATGGAATCTTTGTTGCAATAAAAGGCCCACGTCTACCAGATTCCTGCTTCCATGCTCATTCTTGCTTTTTCCTTTTTGCTGAATTAATGTGGTTAATTTATGATATGTGCTGGATTTCATCAAAAGAATTTATAAGCTCATGTTATAATAGGCTGGTATTCTACTAAGTACCTTTACATCCCCAACAGAGTACCAAGTAGAAGCAACAAGAAAGGGCATTATAGACTATTACCTTTGACAAACACATATTAAATACATAATTTAGCCTGGGCATTATGGCTCATGCCTGTAATCCCAGCACTTTGGGAGGCCAAGGTGGGAGGACAGCTTGAGCCCAGGAGTTCAAGACCAGCCTGGACAATATAGCGAGATCCCATCTTAACAAAGAAATAAAAAATTTAGCCAGGCATGTTGGCATGCACCTATAGTCCTAGCTACTTGGGAGGCTGAGGCAGGAGGATTACTTAAGCTCAGGAGTTCAGCATTACAGTGAGCTATCATCATGCCATTGCACTCCAGCCTGGGCAACAGAGCAAGACCCCATCTCTTAAAAAAAATAAATAAATATGTAATTAAGTGAATTAATACATAAAAAATGACAACTTACCACCATGGGAAGTTTAAGTCAAATAACCACATTTGTTGTAGTAATAATAATAATAGTGCCCCAATATGAATGTACACATAGACATAAAAAATGCTATTTGGGCCAAGATGGAATAAGAGGAACCCAATTTACCCTCCTGCCTGAAACAAACAAATAGATAAATAAATAAATGGACAACATATATGAAGCAGCAGTTTGGAGGAGACTGGACATCAGGCAATGAAGAACAATAATCCCTAAGAGATGGGAAACAAATGAGGTGAGCCCTATAGTTGCCCCTATAGTTGTTGCCTTGAAAGTTTCCAGACCATGGTGTAGAGAGAGGGGAACCCAGGCAAAGCCCAGAGGACTTCCTGAGTTGAGGAGATGGGGCTGAAAGCCCAGGGCAACTAAGGGAGCCAGAGTTTACCGATACAGTACTAGAAAGGGGAAAGCTGTACATGGAGAGAACTACAGAGATCTACATAGGGTCCCCTCAACTATTCAGTGGGTTTCTGATCAGCATATGTCTGTAAGGAAGTGACCTAAAGCTGGGAAAATAATTACCTAAAAGGGCTAGAGGGAACAGTGCCTAGTGCTCACTCAGGGCCAAAAATAGTGCCTCTTCCCACCGCCCAGACTGGAAAACCTCATAATTCATAACTCACGGGGAATCTGGTAGAGAACTTAGAAGAGTTTTGCCTTAGCAGGGACTAATTAGCCCTAGACTGAACAGTGCTCTGGACCAGCCTAAAAAAATCATAAATTATTACCCAAAAGGATTAAACTGTTTCCAATTAACATAATGCATCCCAGAACAAAGCTTGAGAATACTCATAGAAATACAAAAATATTTAGCACTAAACAATGTGAAATCCAAAGATTACCAGGCATGCAAAAAAGCAGGGAAACATGATCCATAGTGATGAGAATAATCACTCTATCAAAACCAACCCAGAGTTTGACACACATGTTAGAATTAGCAGAGAACACTAAAAACTGTATTCCATATGTTTAAAAAGTTAAGTAGAGACATAAAAGATATGAACAGATCAAAATCAAACTTTTGGAAATGAAACCAACAATGTCTAAGATGAAAAATTCACTGGATGAAATTAATGGCAGATTAGATATTGCAGGGAAAAAAAAAAAAGATTAGTGAACTTGAAGACATAACAAAAGAAACTACCCAAAATAAAATAGAGAGAAAAAGAATTTTAAAAACTAAAAAGAGCATCAATGACCTATGGGACAACTTTAAGCAGTCTAATATTCATATAATTAGAGCCTGAGATGGGAAGTAATGTCTGAAAGTTTAACAAATTGGATGACAACTATAAAACCACATCTAAGATGCTCAAAGAAACCCAAGCTCAAGAAACATGAAGAAAATGACATCAAGGTATTGCATAATCAAATCATTGAAAACCGGTGATGAAGAAAAAAAAAGTGAAAGCAGTCAGAGAAATAAAACATATTATATACAGAGGAACAATCATAGATGACAAGAGAATGCTCATTGGAAACAATGCGAGCAAGAACATGGCATAGCAACATCTTTAAAGTATTGAAAGAAAAATCTCTGTCAACCTAGAATTCTATACCCAGTGAAAATATCTTTCCAAAAAAAAAAAAAAAGGATACCAGATGGAAGTAGAAATCTTTATTGACAAAGAGTGAAGATCACTGGAAATAGTATCTATGTGGGTAAATATTAATATATGCTAATTTTTATTGTTTAAATCTTTTTTTTTATTTTTTTTTATTTCAGCATATTATGGGGGTACAGATGTTTAGGTTACGTGTGTTGCCCTTGGTTCCCCCCCCAAGTCCGTGTGTTTAAATCTTTTAAAAGATAATTGACTGTGTAACCAAAAGTAATAATAATATATCGTTGGATTTAAAGAATATGTAAAAGTAAAATGTATGCCAACATAAAGGTTGGAGGGGAGAAATGGTAATATGCTATTGTGAGGTTCTCATACTAGATGTGAAGTGGTGTAATACCATTTGAAGGTAGACTGTGATGAATTAAAAATGTATACTATAAGGCCAGGCGCGGTGGCTCACGCCTGTAATCCTAGCACTCTGGGAGGCCGAGGCAGGTGGATCACTCAAGGTCAGGAGTTCGAGACCAGCCTCTCACAAGAGCAAGACCTCGTCTCTACTAAAAATAGAAAGAAATTATTTGGACAACTAAAAATCTATATAGAAAAAATTAGCCGGGCATGGTGGCGCATGTCTGTAGTCCCAGCTACTCGGGAGGCTGAGGCAGTAGGATTGCTCAAGCCCAGGAGTTTGAGGTTGCTGTGAGCTAGGCTGAC
>CAUYRB010036655.1:0-45125 GCA_963574695.1 Propithecus perrieri | reverse complement strand
AAATATATATATATAGAAAAAATTAGCCGGGCATGGTGGCGCATGCCTGTAGTCCCAGCTACTTGGGAGGCTGAGGCAGGAGGATCGCTTGAGCCCAGGAGTTTGAGGTTGCTGTGAGCTAGGAGGACGCCGCGGCACTGTAGCCTGGGCAACACAGTGAGACTCTGTCTCAAAAAAAAAAAAAAAAATCACCATGTACTTGCAGGAATTATTGCAAAGTAAAGAGACACTAATATACAACTCATTGTCAAATGTAATAGAAATATTATGAGTACTAAATCTAACAATAACAAGGTTAGTATGAAGTTATGTTTTTTGACCATTAAATAAATATTTAATCATTTTTATTTTATAGTTTTATTTTCCTACCACTGAGTGAATAATATATTTTCTGGTTTCAAAAATTTTAGAGGCCCTTAAAAAGTATATAGTCCCTGGGAAGTGTGACTGTTGTTCCAAAGAATAAAACAGACCCAGTTTTTGTAAACATCAAGGACCTGGTATTATCCAAAGATCCTTTACATAATTTTGGGGAGATGTACATTCAGTGGACTGCACTGTATTTATGCCAGGAAGATCCATAGGAAGGCTTGCTGACTTGGGTAGGAATTATGTTGATGCCCTCAGGGAGTTGAATCTCCTTTTGACAATTTCATAAAGGAAAACATAATCTTGGAGGATATTACTATTGTTTGCTTTATTAAAATTAGAATTTATACGGAAAAATTTATTCTTCTTGGAAAAAATTAGTTTAAATGCATATGACTTACATTCTCTCTTTCCAAAGCCTCAGAAGTCCTCGTTCTCATTTAATTTCAGATATACTTTATCTTCAGCAACAACTTTCCTCTGGCAAAAAGTTGCCTTTTGAAAGGTGAGATGAGTAATACACAACCATATAACTCATCTCTGATCAAACATTAGATTGCTTTAAATTTGAAGGTCGAACACAGAGCTATCAGCAATTCTTTTGAATGTGAGTTATGGCTTACCCGACAATTTCTGATGGTTCATCATTTACACAAAAGAGAACAAGTTTAAGAAAGAGAACCTACGCACATACACACACACACGTTCTCATTGTAGCACGTAGATGTCACGTGATGACAATAGTTATGAAAGCACACATTGAATTGTCCAGGAGAGTTTATAAAATACTTTCTCAAGCACAATGTCACTCAGTCCTCTTTTTAACTAGATGATGAAGGTAACACCTGAGACATTTCTAACCATATTTATGAACTTACTTACATGACATTCAAAACAGAGTTAATCCAAGTTATTAAGGGATTGCTGATATACTTACATATATAATAAACACAATATTCCACAAAATGGAATTCCCAAAATTCCATCATGAAGTTATTCAGAGTAGTGAGAAAAAATAAGAAGCAAAGCCCATTATTCATCCTATAAGTCTAAGAGACACATCCTACATTTTTACCACTGCCAGTTGTTGAGCGCATGATTTTATTTGCAGTAGCATCTCACCGAACACTCAGGAAATACTTAATAATGTGTTTGGGCTTTGGCTTCTGACCAACACAAACAATAAGTTAAAAATCTTTTACATTCCCCCTTCTAGATATTCAGCTTCCAATATCTTTTCTCTTATTCATTTCTCCAGCGTTTCTTCAATGCCCACATGCTGACTCCTCCGCCTCTCTCTCTGAATCCTCCTCCCTCCCCTTCTCTCCTTCCCTCTTTCCCCGCTCGCTGCCTCTTTTCTCCCCTTTTAGTTTGTATCCACCTCCTTTTTATTTTATTTCAAAATATTAAGAGGGTACAAGTGTTTTCGTTACATGGATACCTTGAATAATGCTTCAGTCAAGGCTTATAGTGCGCCTGTCACCAGAATAGTGTTCATTGTACCCAGCATGTAGTATTTTATCTCTCAACCCTCCCGCCCTCCCCCCTTACTGGTTTTTCATGTCCTTTATATTGCTTTGTGCCCAGCTCCTGCTTATTAGTGAGAACATACGGTGTTTGCTTTTCCATTCCTGAGATACTTCACTTAGGATGATGGTCTTCAGTTCCATCTAAGGTTGCTGAAAATGACATTATTTCATTCCTTTTATGGCTGACTACTACTCCATGGTATATGTATACTGCATTTTCTTTATCCATTCATGCATTGATGGGCACTTAGCTTGATTCCACGTCTTTGCAATTGTGATTTGTTTTGTGATAAACATTCAAGGGCAGGTGTCTTTTTTTATGAAGTGACTTCTTTTCCACTGGGAAGATACCCAGCCCGTAGGATTGCTGGAGCAAGTGGTAGGTCTACTTTTATTTCTTTGAGGAATCTCCATAGTGTTTTCCATAAAGGCTGTACTAATTTGCCATGCCGTAGTGTACAAGCATGTCTTTCAAATAGAAAGAAATCCACACCAGCTCTGTTGTTTTTTGAATTTTTAGTAATGGCCATCCTAATAGGGGCAAGGTGCTATCTCATCATGGTTTTAATTTGCATTTTCTGGATAATTAGTAATATTGAGCATTTTCATATGTTTTTTGGCCATTTTTCTGTCTTCTTTTGAAAAACTTGTGTTCATGTCTTTTGCCCACTTTTAGAGGAGTTGTTTGTTTTTATCTTGCTGATTCGTTTGAGCTATTTGTAGATTCTGGATATTAGTCCTTTGTCAGATCCATGGTTTGTGAATATTTTCTCCCATTCTGTAGGTTCTCCCATTCTGTTGATTATTTCCTTTGCTGTGCAGAAGATTTTTAATTTAATTAAGTTCCATGTATTTATTGTGCTGCTGTATTTACCTTTGGGGGTCTCAGACATAAATTCTTTGCCTAAGCAAATATCTAGGAGAGTTTTTTACTACATTTTCCTACAATTTTTATGGTTTTATGTCTTACGTTTAAGTTTTATCCATCTTGAATTAATTTTTGTATATAGCAAAAGATAGGGGTCCTATTTCATTCTTCTGAATGTGGCTATCCAGTTTTCCCAGCACCATTTATTCACTAGGGCTTCCTTTCCACAGTGTATGTTTTTGTCTGCTTTTTCAAAATCAGTTGGTTGTAGGTAGATGGTTTTAGTAAATATTTCTGGATTCTCTATTCTGTTCTATTGGTCTGTGACTCCACTTTTTTTTATTTCAAAGTATTATGGGGTACAAATGTTTTTGGTTACAAGGATTGCTTTAGTAATGCTTGAGTCAGGGTTATAAGTGTGCCTGTCACCCAGATAGTGTTCGTTGTACCTGTTAGGTAGGATTTCACCCATCTTCTCCTCCCTGCTCCCTCTAATTGATTTCCAATGAGTTATACTTCCTTGTATACATATGTGTGTTCATCAGTTTCAATTTAATAGTGAGTACTTATGGTTTTTGTTTTTCCACTCTTTAGATACTTCACTTAGGATAATGGTCTCTAGTTCTGTCCATATTGTTGCAAAAGGCATTAAGTCATCCTTCTTCACGGCTAAGTAGTAGTCCATGGTATACACGTACCACATTTTGTTAATCCACTCATGAATTGATGGGCATTTTGGTTGATTTCACATCTTTGCAATTGTGAATTGTGCTGCACTAAACATTCAAGTCAGGTGTCTTTTTGATAAAATGACTTCTTTTGGGTAAATACCCAGTAAACATATAAAAAAATGCTCAGTGTCACTAATTTTCAGGGAAATGCAAATTAAAACCACGGTGAGATATCACCTTACACCTGTTAGAATGGCTTTTATTAAAAAGTCCAAAAATAGTAGCTGCTAGTGTGGAGGTAGAGAGAAAGGAACACTTATACAGTGTCAGTGGGACAGCAAATTAGTACAACCTATGGAAAATAGTATGGAGATTCCTCAAAGAACTGAAAGCAGACCTACCTTTGATCCAGCAATCCTACTATGTCTCCACTTTCATACCAGTACCATGCTGTTTTGGTTACTATAGCCTTGTAGTATAATTTGAAGTCAGGTAATGTGATGCCTCCGGAGTTGTTCTTTTTGCTTAAGATTGCTTTGGCTATTCGGGCTCTTTCTTGGTTCCAAATGAAGATTAGAATTGTGTTTTTCTAGATCTGAGAAATATAATGTTGGTATTTTGATGAGGATTGTGTTGAATCTGTAAATCATTTTGGGTGGTATGAAAATTTTATTTATGTATTTTTTTTATTTCAGGAAATTATGGGGGTATGAACATTTTGGTTACATGTTATGACTTTGCCACATCGCAACCATGACATGCCCTTCCTCCCCTACAACGCTCACTGCGTCCATTGGGTGTGAGTTTATCTACCCCCAACCTCCCTACCCCTAAAGAATATTACTACTGTGTGAGCACCTTACTGTTGATCAGTCAGTGCCAGTCTGATGGTGAGTACATGTGGTGCCAATTCTTCCATTCTTGTGATACCTCACTTCGGAGGATGGGCTCAAGGAAACCATCAGGAAAATATAAGAGGTGCCAGATCACCGTCATTTTTTATAATTGAGTAGTATTCCATTGTATACATGTACCATATTTTATTAATCCACTCACGGATTGATGGGCACTTGGGTTGTTTCCACATCCTTGCTATAGTGAATTGTGCTGCCATAAACATTCGAGTGCAGGTGTCTTTATTATAGAATGACTTTTGTTCCTTTGGGTAGATGCCTAATAGTGCTATTGCTGGATCAAATGGTAGTTCTACTTGTAGCTCTTTGAGGTATCTCCAAATTCTTTTCCATAGACGTTGTACTAATTTGCAGTCCCACCAGCAATGTAAGAGTGTTCCTATCTCTCCACATCCTCGCCAGCATTGGTTGCTTTGGGATTTTTTGATAAAGGCCAATCTCACTGTAGTTAGGTGATATTTCACTGTGGTTTTGATTTGCATTTCCCTAATGATTAGCGATGTTGAGAATTTTTTTCTATGTTTGCTGGCCATTATTCTGTCTTCTTTCGAAAAGTTTCTTTTCATGTTCTTTGCCCATTTATTGATGGGATTGTTTGATTTTTTCTTGATTTTTTTTTTGAGCTCTAGATAGATTCTTATTATCAGCCCTTTATTGGATATATAGAGAGCAAATATTTTCTCCCATTCTGTAGGTTGTCTATTCGCTCTAATGATAGTTTCCTTGGCTGTGCAAAAGCTTTTTAATTTGATCAGGTCCTATTTATTTATTTTTGTTGCCGCTGTGATTGCTTTGGGGAACAAAAGACATTCTATAATAAAGACATTTACACTCAAATATTTATGGCAGCACAATTCACTATTGCAAGGATGTGGAAACAACCCAAGTCCCAGCAATCCATGAGTGGATTAATAAAATATGGAATATGTATACAATGGAATACTACTCAATTATAAAAAATGATGGTGATCTAGCATCTCTTATATTTTTCTGGATAGAGCTTGAGCCCATCCTCCGAAGTGAGGTATCACGAGAATAGAAAAATAGGCACCACATGTACTCACCATCAAATTGACACTAACTGATCAACACTAAGATGCTCACACAGTAGTAATATTTTTGGGGGGCTAGGGGGTTGTGGGTAGGTAAACTCACAACTAATGGATGCGGTGAGCTTTGTAGGGGGAAGGGCACGCCTCAAATCATGGTTTGGGTGTGGCAAAATCATAACATAAACCAAAATGTTTGTACCCTCATAATATCCTGAAATAATATGTATATATATATGTGTGTGTGCGTGTGTGTGTATATATATGTATATATATGAATGAATTCATATGCTAAAGCACAAAAAAATCTCCTTATTTTCACAATGAGACTATGGGGAAAAACCTTATCACAATTCAATAAAACTAGAAATTCTATAAGTAGTTTAAATTCTCACTTCCATTTTATACTATAACTTGCATATTCTTGAATTCATTATTGACTGGCATATACACTATGGAAGTCATTGGCCTATTTGTCGTCAGCTCCTATTTCCACTTTTCCGTATTTTTGAGTATTAAAGAAGGGTAGAAGTATGAAGGAAAAAAAAAAGAAAAGTTCAGTTTTGGTTTTTTAAAGATATAAATTGATACGTATCACTACTCTGTTAAAGATTCCAAAGACTTTCCATCAAAACTCCTTACAATGAACTACAAAGGTCTCCATTAGCCCTGTCTATCATTCCATCTCTTTTCTTCTAATACTTGCAGCATCACTGGATAACTTAATTTTTCCGTACATGCATACACACACATATATAATTTCTTTTTGGGACAAGTGAATTTTTTTATGGAAGTTAATGGCTACTAGATATTTAATTGGCATGTTGAATAGGCAGTTGAATCTTGAATCCTGAGAAATCTAGCCTGTAGACATATGTTTTGGGTTATCGGACTATACAGAAAATAAAAAGGATGAAGAAAGAACCCTGGGATACTGCAAAATTGAAAACAAAACTGTCAGCAAAAAAGAAACCTGCAAAAAAGACTGAAAAGAATGGACAATTGAATAGTAAGGAATCGAGAAGAGTGACTTAACTCTGAAGGAGAAAGTCTTTGTACAAGGAGAAAGTGCCATCCACAGAAAATGATACTGTGATGGTTAATTTTATCCTTCAACTTGCTAGGCTGTGTGGTACCCAGATATTTAGTCAAACATTATTCTGGGTATTTCTGTGAGGGCATTTTTGAAAGAGATTAACATTTAAATGGGTAGATGTTGAGGTAGGCAGATTTCCCACCACAATGAGGATGGGCCTCGTTCAATCAGTTGAAGGCCTGAATAGAACAAAGAGACCAGCCTTCCCTGGGCTAGAGAGAATTCTCCGACACTGCCTTTGAACTTCATCTGTAACATCACCTCTTCCTGGTTCTACAGCAGATGGCCTTCAGACTCAAACTGGAGTATCAGCTCTTCTGGGTCTCCCGCCTGCCATCCCACCCTGCAAGTTTTAGACTTGCCAGCCTGCATAATTACATGAGCCAATTCCTTATATTAAACCTATTTATAAAGCCTATTGGTTTTGTTTCTCCAAAGAACCCTGACTAATACAGGTACTGAGGAGGCCACAGGATGGGAACAGACTTGACCATTGATTTTTCTCAAGATGTCAGCAGTTTCATACTTTTATAAAAGCTGTTTAATGAATTGATGAGAATGGAAATTCAATTGGAATAGGCTGTAGTATAAATAAGTGATTAGGAAATGGAGTTAGGAAGAAAACACAACTTTTTAACAAAGTATAAAGTATTGGGAGCAAATAAGGCAATAGTTGGAGAAAACAGAAAAAGGTGTTTTGTTTTTAAATGAAACATGAAGGAAATATTAAGGCATGTTTGAGTATCAGTGGGCTTGATTCAGAAAAGAGTAAGTAAGAAAGAGAATGGGTTTAAAGAAAAATCAAACAGAACTTCTGGAAATGAAAAATTCATTCAAGGAATTACAAAACACAGTGGAAAGCCTTAAGAATAGGTTAGATCAGGCAAAAGAAAGAGTCTCAGAGCTTGAAGACAACACCTTTCAATTAAACAATGCAGTCACAGAGATAGAACATAGAAATAAGAGGAACGAGCAAAGCCTACAAGAAATATGGGACTATGTAAAGAGGCCTAATGTAAGAATCATCACCATCCCTCAGGGTGAAGAAGAAAATACACAAGGGTTGGATGAACTATTTGAGGGAATAATTGAGAAAAATTCCCCTGGCCTTGCTAGAGATCTAGATATCTAGGTACAAGAAGCTCAAAGGACTCCTGGGAGATTCATCACAAAGAGGCAAACACCATGACACATAGTCATCAGACTGGCCAAAGTAAACATGAGTCAGGTATCCAACCCTGGCCCACTCAGTCATGTCCAGGATGCAGGATTCCATGGTACAAACATGAGTGTTTGTGGCTACTATTTTGTTTAGTCAAAAAATCCATTAGAAATTTTACATAGTTTTTAGAATAAATGTAGATATTTATACATTTAGTAATTAATAGCAACAAAGATCAGAACACAACAGTGAATGACATTTAATAGAAGAAACATTAAATGTCAGAAAAGATATTTTATAGTTTGTAATTAAGTATTCATTACAGATAATAAAACATTTTTCTCCCTCTGAAAAATACCATTATGAATATAAAAGTATGACTTCTGTAGCACTGATGATCAACCATAAGAAAATCTAATAATTTGTAGACAAAACTACATATTTAATTTATTTCAATAATATATTCTTTATAGAGAAATATTCTTTTTCACCACAGTAAGTTTTACTACTCTGTAAAGTTTCTAATGGATTTTTTTGACTAAACAAAATAGATTTCCTAGCCTGTGGGAATGGACTTTTATTATGTTTACATAATTTTTTCTATGTAAGAATGAAATAAAAATTATCAAAAAAAACCCCGTGCTTTAAACGCCATTCTTTCCAATTTCTTTCATAAGTCAGACATTCTTTCTATTTCTGTCTGGAAACTTTTAATTGCCTGAAAAGTTTTCCTTGCTTCTGAGGTGAAATCTTCCCCCATTAGCTCATCTGATTTACTTGTCCGTGTAGCTTATATCCATATTCCTTTTAAACTCTGACCACAGGAGAAACCACAAACACTCACGTTTGTACCATGGAATCCTGCACCCTGGACATGACAGAGTGGGCCAGGGTTGGACACCTGACTCAACATGGATTAGTGAGGGGAGAAGATAAGAATGCGATACATGTGGAGTGGCCATCATCTCCGTATTTTCAGCACAGCAGATCAGAAAAAAGAAATGCCTTATTCTTATTTCGGCCCTTTGAGAGAAACACTATTTAAAGAAAATTTTTATGTTCCATGTTGGTCTTCTCTTTTCCATATTGAACAACCTCAATGCCCTAATTGTTTTCAGTGTAATATGGTTTTATTGTTCCCTTTGCATTCTTTTGGATGCATTCTAAAATATGTTGATGTTCCCTGTGCCAAACATAAGTGAGTATTGTTCATATTTTCCTTAGTTTGGACACTATGTAGCCTCAAATTATCATTTATCCATATAAATATATATAGTACACATTAACTTTACGGCTGAAGAAAATTTGTTCTAAGCTATCCAGTATTCCTATAATTTACATATTCAATATAAACCATTCTTCTCTTCTGTCAAGTTTCTCGGTTACTCTTTGTTCATTTGAATAACTTGTAGCACACACTAATTCTGTATTCCATGAATAATATATTCAATCCCCTTGGCTTTGTCATATATATATTTAATAAGCATGTCTTCAATATCGACTTCTGAAGGTAGTTTTAAAATGTGATCTAGGTCCTCACCATTGAAGATTCTGACTTGAGAGATCTGAGGTGGGGCATCCAACACATTTGTTTTAATAAAAACTTTTCTAGGTAAATATTATAACCAGCTATATTTGTCATTATATCTGGATAGAAATACTAAAAATGTTGAAGACTCATAGGAAAATAACCTAGTGATTATTAATTCATCCATTTTATTTAATAAATTAGGAAAATGCAGAAGAAGCAGCCTTGTAACTTTCCCTGGGCTGGTATGGAATGAGTAGACTGTATCACCTGGACTCTAATATTAATCATTGCCTTCACGTATGGTTTGTTTGACTAAATATCCACCACAAAGCTCAATTATGTTCCTAATAACTCATGGGATAGGTACACATCTTTGACGATCCAAATAAAATTACCATATTTGCAAGCATTATTTGATGATTTTGACTAATTGATTTTGATTTATATGCAGGTTCATTCTAATATGTGCTTTTTGAATCACAGGCTTATATTAGGAAGACAGGAAGGAAGTGAGTAAGCAACAGGTCTTGCAATGCATTCTCTCCCATTTCTGGAGGACACTCTAGGGATAGTAAGAAGGTAGCCTCTCAAATCTCCCTGTAAACATGCTAACATTAGACCTCCAGGCAAACAATCGAAAGATATTTGCCAGAGGAAGGATCTTTCTATGGATATCTTCTAAGGGGATGCACCTAGTTGTCTAGGATTGCCTACTCTATGCCAGCCTAGAGCCTGCACATTTATGGGGCATGATTCCCTAAGCTACATAACTGTACGAGTATAAATGGAGTTGCTGCATGACCTAAATGCCTTCCTTGTGTAAATTATTTGACTACAAACGTCACATAGAGACGTTACATCCTCATCTGAGATGGAGCAGTGTGGCCAGAAAGGACAGGAGAGCTCCATCAGAGATGCTGGGTTTCTCCCTGCTCCACTTGTGCTTCTTAATTATTATATCCCTGAAATAATTAGTAATTCTTGATTTGGGGCAAGATTTCTGACTTTTTGGTATATGACTACCCAACCCTTGGAGTTAGGTCAGATTGGCAGTGGGCAGGATTGTCTCTGAGACCCACAAATCATAATGGCTAACACAATTTTTGGCAAGAAAGGATGGATGTAAAACTATGATGAAACTTGATACCAGGACGGCTGCCTCCCAAGCTTTGGAATGGAGTAGGAAAAGCCTCAAGGCAGATTCCTGGGGACAAATCTCACCTAAGGCATTTGGAGAAAATAGAGCTGAATGAAAGAGAGGGAGGGAGCGAGAGAGAAGTTTAAAGAAAATATGCGCAAAGTGGGGAACTCATTTGCGTGTCTCTGGTGTTAATGATCAGGATTTGTGTTTAGCAGCTGTGGGATGTGCTGAGTTTTGGGTCAGTGAGACGAGAAGCAAGGGGGCTACATCACAAACAATCACACGGAAAGTTGCAGTTCTAACTAGGCCAAAGGTTAGATTAGATACCATAAGTTGTTCAGACAACTTATGTCAGGCCTAAAAATGGATGCTGAGGCAGCAGCTATGTTAAACAAATTTACAACAGACCTGGACGTCCTGAAAGACTTAACTAAGGCCTTCTTTTCAATCCCAGTATTAGAGTTCAGCCAGGTGATATTTGCAAGCAGCATAAACAGACTGGAGTCTTTGGCAGAAATCGAATAAGACTGCCCATGGAGACCACTGGGTTTCACACTCAAAAGCACCTGAGGCATCTGGCCCTTGTAGCCCATTTGAAAGACAATTTCTAGCTTGGTTATTGGACATTTGTGGAAACATTCTCCACTGCTGAAGGACGTCAGAAAATTTGAGGCCAGAAATACTGACCATGTCTTGGCAGGTATTGGAAAGACGTTTGAGTAGCGGTAGAGGAGCGTTGCAAAACTCACGCATGCAGTGGAAGTGGTGTCATCAGTAGCACAGTGGGGAAAGCTTAGGTGGGAGGATGGAGCCCACCACAAACAAAACCAGTTTGCTCTCCTGCGCAAAAATAGAAGCTTCTATTTTCATCCCAAACTGTTGCTCTATGGCCTATCCCTTATGATTCCTTGCAGCTGAAACAAAGCAGGCTCCCTGGTTCACTGGTGGGAGTTCTCAGAGTGAGAATCACATTGCTCTTGGGAAAGAGGCATCATGATGCCCTGCTGGTGGGAAGACCTTCGTGGAAGGCGGCCAGGGTGTTCTGCACAGTGGACAGGGCTGAGAACTGCTGGTGAAGGCACTGTGGGCTCTGACTGCCAGGAGAGTGATTGGATATTCATGGAGTCTTGGGCTGTAGCCGATGGCCTTGCTTTAAGGCAGGTAATTGGGTCTAGAGGACACAATGAGTCACTAATGATTCCTCCTTATGAGCACTGTGTTATGGAAGGAAATTCCTGTGGAGATCGAGCAATTTACAGTGGGTCCAGGAGATGGAAACTGTAGCAGATGCTTGGGTCAGATTCCTAAAGCTCACTACCTGGATTCATGAAATAAGCAGAGAACTTATGTACTTGGGCCATCCACTGATGGGCAGAGAGGCAACAATTCCTTTTGCTCCTATGAAGGCACTAATGTGATAAGAAAGGGTACCCAATGTGGATTAGAGGAAATTGCTTAAAAATGGAGATGGATCAAATTCTCCCAAGGATAAGGGCTGTTGCATACCCAGGAAGTAGATGATAATGGGTCTTTAAAAAATTAATTGACAAATAACAATTGTATATATTTATAGGGTACAATGGGATGTTTCAACACATATATACAATGTGGAAAGAGCAAATCAGGCTAATTAACATATCCATTCACCTCATTTCTTTGTGACCAAAACATTTAAAATCTAATTTTTTAGTAATTTTGGAATAAAAAGTAAATTATTATTGACCGTAGTCACCTTGCTGTACAATAGATCACTAGAACTTATTGCTTCTGGGTAACTGAAACTTTATGCCCTTTGATCAACATTCCCCCTTCCCTGCCCACCCTCCCCACCTCCTCCCTCAGCCTCTGGTAACTACCATTCTACTCTCCACCTCTGTTAGTTTCACTTTTAGATTCCCCATGTGAGATCATGTGATACTTGTCTAGCTTATTTCACTCAGCATAGTATCCCCCAGATTCACCATGTTGTCATGAATGACAGAAGTTCATTCTTTTTTTAAGGCCGAATAGTATTCCATTGTGTATATATATCACACTTTTTAATCTATTCATTGTTGATGGACACTTACATTGTTTCCACATCTTGACTATTGTGAATAATACAGCAATGAACACAGGAGTTCCGGTATCTCTTTGACATATTGATTTTATATTCTTTGGATATATACCCAGAAGTAAGACTGTTGGATCATATGATAATTCTATTTTTAGTTTTTTAAGGAATCTCCATATAGTTTTCAAAAATGCCTATATAATCCACATTCCCACCAACAGTGTACAGGGGTTCCCTTTTCTCCACATCCTCACCAACAATTGTCTTTCATCTTTTTGAGGATAACCATTCTAACAGGTGTGAGGTGATATGTCGTTGTGGTTGTCATTTACGTTTTCCTGATGATTAGTGATGTTGAGCATTTTTTCATATTGCTGTTGGCTATTTGTATGTCTTCTTTTGAGAAATGTCTATTCAGGCCCTTTGTCCATTTTTAATAGGGTTATTTATTTTCTTCTTACTGAGCAGTTTGAGTTTCTCATATATTTTGGATATGAGGCCCTTATCTGATACGTGTTTTGCAAATATTTTCTTCCATGCTCTGCGTTGTCTCTTGACTCTGTTGTTCACTTATGCAGAAGCTTTTTAGTTTGATGCAACACCATTAGTCTATTTTTTGTTTTGTTGCCTGTGCTTTTGGGGTCATAGTCAAGAAATCAATGCACTAACCAATGCCATGGAGCTTTTCTCCTGTGTTTTCTTCCAGTAGTTTTACAGTTTTAGCTCTTAGGTTTACATCTTTAATCCATTTTGAGATGATTTTTGTATATGGTGTAAAATAAAGGTCCAATTTCATTCTTCCGTACATGGACACCCAGATAGACAGATAAAGGAACAACACCATGCTCTATGAGGGTAGATAAGTCATGCTATGACATGACATCTGGAAGCTGGTGTCTGTAGAAAACTATACTGTGATATCAGTGTATAATTATATCTACAAAACAGAATACAGAAATTACTGAACAATGGCCTCTCATCACTATCCTAGTCGTTCAGGATGTGCTATACATGGAAAATATTTCTTTTGGCTGGGCATGGTGGCTCACGCCTGTAATCCTAGTACTCTGGGAGGCCGAGGCAGGAGGATCATTTGAGCTCAGGAGTTCGAGACCAGCCAGAGCAAGAGCGAGACCCTGTCTCTACTAAAAATAGAAAGAAATTGGCTGGACAACTAAAAATACATAGAAAAAATTAGCCGGGCATGGTGGCACATGCCTGTAGTCCCAGCTACTCGGGAGGCTGAGGCAGAAGGATTGCTTGAGCCCAGGAGTTTGAGGTTGCTGTGAGCTAGGCTGATGCCACGGCGCTCTAGCCTGGGCAAGAGAGTGAGACTCTGTCTCAGAAAAAAAAAAAAAAAAGAAAATATTTCTTTGGAGAATGAAAAGATAATTTTATTTAGTTATGATATATCAACAATTATTTTAATCTCTCTCCCGCAGCACTATGGTGTAAGACGAGCTTTGTAAGTTCATGTATAGACTAATTTTTCAGGCTGAGACAAAATCTCTCTCTTTGGAGAGATTGATTTGAAGGCCCAATTATTTTAATACCCATGGAAATTGACTGATCATAAACAGAAACAAATTTGGTCTTAGAAATATTATGCACTTGATAAAATTCCTCCGTCAACACATGGAAAAAAATTCAAATTACTGTGAACGATGGAGGAAAAGAATAACTGAACTGGTAAAACAATATCAAAAGACCTATGAAAGGATGTGTCAGTATTAATATGCTTTGTAGAGGAAATCCAATTGCAATTAAATATTGCAAACTATATTATAGGACAAATAATGAAAATATATCTGAGAAATACGTCGTGAGGAGATATTCATGAAAGTAAGAGGACGGACTGGAAAGTAAATGGTAAGACACAGGTCTGCATTCCGTTATTCCCCATTACCATGTGAACTGGGTTGGATAATGTCCCCAGCAAAATTCATGTGCACCTGGACCCTGTGAATGTGACCTTATTTAGAATTAAGATCTTTGCAGATGTATTGAGATGTAAATTAAGACGAGGTCATATTGGGTTAGAGTTGGGCCTAAAACCAATTACTGATGTTCTTACAAGGTGAGACATAGAGACATATAAATAGAAAGCCTTATGAGGGTGAAAACAGGTTGGCATTATGTTGTCACAAGCTAAGAAATACCCAGCACTTCCACCAGTCACCAGAAGATAGAATGGAAGCATGGAACAGATTCTCCTTCAAAGCATGCGGGAGGAACCCACCTTGCCAACAACTTTATTTCAGATCTCTAGCCTCTACAACCGTGAGATGATAAATTTCTGTTGTTTTAAGCCACCTAGTTTGGAATACTTTGAAACTAATATACCAGGAGACACCCTGAGGGAAAATGAAGGTGAATCTGTCAAATCTCGTTGTATATATAGTAATGACAGACATCCTGTCAAATTAATGTATTTGACACTGAGAAGGGTCCTTAATTACAGAATGCTTTAGCAGGATGTGCCTAGTTGTTTAGGATTACTTAGGGTTAACAAACCTAACATCTATAGATTTATGGGGCATGGATCTCTGGAAAATATAATATAGTCTGTGTAACTCTCTGAGTATAAAATGGAGATGTTTCATGACTTAAGTATTGCCCTCTACGTAAGTGATGTGGTCAGCCATATCACTTAAAGATCTCCTGTACTAATCTGGGGCACGGCATGTTTGGATGTACGATGAAGTCCCAGAACATTGCAATCAGAGCCCCTGTCCTCTCCTGCTTTCCCTGGACCTCATGATTACTTGCATCCTTGAAACTATTAGTAAAACTTAACACTAGGGAAGATCTCAGAGTCATGGGACATCTGGTTTGACAATCCAATCTTTTGTGTTATTTCAGATCATGTCTTAAAAATTACCTAGCTAAAACTCATTTGGTTTATAAATGAACAGAAGCAACAAGATACTTTTTTGCTCCATTAGAATTTTAATCTCTTGATGCATTTGTTGTGGCACATGAGTAAATTTATTTATTTCTTATGAACAACTACCTCTGATTGCCATTTTAAGTCCAATTTGGTCATCTCAGGGATGCCAGTGACCTATTTGCCATGAGGTGTAAACGTTTCAAGTTCAAGTTTATTACCCGCACTCTGTAAACTGGCATGTAGACTCTAAATCCAAATTATTGCTCCTGGTACTTGGCTCCTCTGTTTCCTACTGAGGATCCCCTGGAGATTTCTCCCTCCATACTTGTACTTGTCGTTCCCATGGTGCCCATCCTACAATTTTGTCTGGATATTTTCATCTCTTTTCTATAAATTTCATTTTGTAGCTTTATAGATCATTTTGACAATTCTCCAAACATGTTTATTGAGAGAACAATGGCAATGACACAAATCCAGCTCTATGGAAGAGTGCTTTTGGGGAAATCTTCCAGAGACAGTGGCAGTGTCAGTTGTGTGTATACTGTTGCCCACAGAATTCTGAAATAGCACACAGGGATTTAGTGACACTAGATATAAGACCCCAGGAGAGAGGGGCCCTTTCTCTGGTGATGTGGAACTGTAGCTGCATCATTAGAGAAGCAAGAGTTTCTGCCTTATCATAACCAGTTGAGCCCAGTCGAACTCTGCCATCTCACATTAATTGGTTGCAAGATCACCAGCCCCTCTTCTGGTGTGGTCGGAAGTCAAGTCTTGCATTTGATCTATACTTAAACAGTGGGTCAGTGGCCTAATCTGTCATCTCAGTATTCTTCCTGAATTAATTGCCATAAGGATTTGGCAATAGTTGGTTTCTGTAGAGCTCTATTATAGGCCAACATTTTCTCTGAGTGAGAAACATGGAGGAAATCAGTTATAGACTAATTAATCTTTATCCATCCTTTTTTTAAAAAAAAAATTTAATCCTTCACAAGATACACTTTATCCATAGCTGGCAGTGCGTGCATGCATTTGTGTTCATAATCCACGATCTAGTCATCAAAATCCTTTGGAATTATCTTAAAAAGCCATCCATATCTTCATTTTTCATAGTTAATGTTTTATCCCTGTCAAGCATCAATTTGTCAGATGAAATCTGACAACTTCAGGCAATTGCTTCATGATACCAGCAAACAACCTACTGAGGCTTGTCAGATCTCTATAAAGTGACGTGTATACTTTTTATTAGAGTGTTTTAGTCATTAGTTATAATGGCTAGCTGTGCCCCTGGGGGCCATATTGAAACATGCCTTCTGTTTGTTTATGCCAGGGAGACTTAGTTGTCTTGAGTAGGGTGTTCTATTGTTTATTTAGAATGATGGTTTTTACCCCCGGTTGCATATTTACATCACCTGAAAACTGTGAAAAACTTAATGTCTCACTATAGACCAATTAAAAGAGAATATCTGGGGATGGGGACCAAATATCAGTGTTTTATAAAATTCTCCAGGTGATCCTGATGGACAGCCAGAGCTGAGAGCCATTGCTTAAAACAGTGCTTCACAAACACTAAGATGAAATGAATCGTCCAGAGATCTTATTAAAATGCAGACGCCGATTCAGTCAGTGTGCGTGGGGCAGGGCCGAGATTATTTATTTCTAGTGGTGACACTGTTCTCTGGACCACAACTCAAGTAGCAATGCTTTTGAAGATTATTGTTTTACATATTTAAAATAATGAAGAATCTTCTAGAAATAATTCAAAATCATATAAAGAAAGTGCTCTCATATTGGATTCATTCATCAAATTGACAATTTGAATATTTTGAGTTATTCCCTTTTGATCTCGAAATATTTTTTTATTTTTACAATCATAAAATAGTTATGAAAATGGTTAAGAAGTAGTTCAAAACAAATTCATTACAATGCATAAACAGTATGATGTAGAATAAAAAAATAAAGTTAAAAAAGTTTTGGAATCATACGTATCTGAGTTCCAAATTTGTTTTTACCACTTCCGAGCTTCATGACTTGGGTAAACCAACTTTTCTGAGACTTGGTACCCTTTTCTGTCAAATGGGCATAATGCACACCTCTGAGTGCTCTTGCGAAGGTCATCACCTAGCATGGTATTGAGACTTTTATAAATATTCTGAAATTTAAATGAAAAAATTAAAAATATAACTACTATTCCTATTAATGCTTCTAGGTGTAATCAAAACAGCAAAAGCCATTTAGCCCTTACTAAGTGATAGTTACTCTGCTTTTCATGTTACAACCTCTCCCCCATCATTTAAGAATCACAGCAAATCAAGAGGAAGGAACTATTGTTGTTCCCATTCTACAGGTGAGAAAATTTAGGCCTAGAAAATGTATTTGTCCAAAGCACCAAGCTAGTAGGTGACAAATCCTGTCTGGTTCTGGAAACAAATTTCTTAGTGGCCATGCGTATTCTAAAGACATTTTAGCTTTCTTCATCTTTTACCTTTGTTGTTTCAATTTACAGAACAGGGACAAAGCACATCTAAACAATAGCAAAAGCTTTTACCTGAAACCACATAAATGACCAGAAAAATATGATAGTTTCACACCCAGAGATTTCTATTTATTTGCCAAACTATTTTGTTATAATTCCCAATTTTCTAGGGACTTATCTGACCCTAGAGTGAAACCTAGCATTTATAACCTTTATCGTTGCATAATTTTAACGTAGCTGACTCCAGGGGCTGTCGATTCTTTTTTAAACAATAGCACCAATTCACTAAACTCAGGGTGCTGGATTGAAATGTTGGGCCCAGTAGGAAATTTGGAATAATTGTTCTTGTTCTCTGTATACTTTATGGGAGTCTTACAATGATGATTGTTAAACAACTCCAATTAAACACTTCAAAAGGAAAGTGCTCTTCCTCTGCTAACCGCTGCATTATTTAAGGACTTGCTTCTCTCTGTCAGAGATTCTGTTAGAAAAGGGATCAAACTGGGGTCCTGAATCAGCTCTGCAACAAATGTGGCTTCAACCAGGGCATAAACTTCATTTATAAAAATATTAAAAAGCCAACAATATCTCCTATGGAATGACATTATGATGTTCCTAACTTGGTGCTCGTTAAAAAATCAACTTTTAAATACAAAGAAATGTGTCCTTTTTTTTTGCTACTGCAGTTCTAACACACAGAAACTGAGGTCACCTGTGACATAAGTGCCCATGGACCTACAATAAATGTCTTGCTGCTTCTAGATGAACCCAAATACATCAATGGAGATGAGAAAAGCAGTAGCAAAGAACTTCATGTGATCCAGTACATTTCTCTAAAAACTAAGCACATTTTAAAAACACAAGCAGATTAATAACTCTGTAGTCTAAAATTTCAAATGCAGAATAAAAGAGAGAATTGATCAAACATAGTCACATGCAAAGCACTGCTCATCTGTCACCATCTGTGGGGGAAAATATGCACACGTACACATGCTTGATTTGACTCATGCACAAATGTTCACACCGGGAAAGGTCAGGCTTTGAAAACTGTTCCCTAGAGATGTATTTATTCCGGCAAATATATATGAGTCACTGTACATATTTTATATAAACCATAAGATTGGTTATGATCATAAGACCATTTTAGTTTACTTTTTTTTTTTTTTTTTTTTTTTTTGGCAGAGAGAGCTTTCTGTAAATGTTTTCTTTGGAACATTTTTAGAAATAATTAAAACACAAAGCCACAAAAAGCCACGGTATTTAAATGCATAACACATAGTAGAATTAGCACTATCGCACTAGCTTTTGTTAAATCTCACTGCTGTTGGTAGCCTGTCTCAAGTCTTCCATCGCTAACTCCTGGCTGGGTTCTTCAACGCTTTTCCTATAAAGCAAATTTTCCCTGCGTGGGTTTTGAAACGTAGGTTTCCCGGCGTGCTGATGAGATGAGCTTCTGACCACATTGTTTTTAGCTTTTAGGGCATAGGCTTCCCTGGGCTTTGCCATTTTTTGGCAGAGCTGGAGCTGGAAAGCATCTTGGAAACCCCGGCGGAAATTCTCGTTGAAGAAACCGTAGATGATGGGGTTGACGCTGCTGTTGCCAAACGCCAGCCAGTGCGCGAAAGGGTAAATGTAGATGTTGATGACCCGCAGCTCGTTCGGAGACAGGTCCGCGTAGTCCGAGAGCATCATCAGGGTCCACAGGGGCAGCCAGGACAGGATGAAAAGCAGGGCCACGATCAGGAGCATCTTAACCACTCTCTGCTTCCTCCTGGACGCCACGTGCCACTGCTCCTGGCTCTGCCTGCCGGTGGGGGACACCCCGGTCCTGCAGAGCGAAGCCCCGATCCTTGCGTACATAGCAACGATGAGGGACAGCGGGGCCAGGTAGATGCTGGCGAACAGCACAGTGGTGTAGACCTTCCTCATGTCCCGATTCGGCCAGTCTTCCCGACACCAGTAGACTGGGCTGCTTCTATTCTGGGAGCTGAGTCTCACTCGGTAATATTTTTCTTCTTGCACGTGTAGCATGACCGCAGAGGGAGACATAATGGTGATGGCCAAGACCCAGATGACCACGATAACGACAAGTGCTGTCTTGATAGTGAGCTTTGATTTAAAGGGGTAGACGACACAGCGGAACCTGCGATTAAAGGCAAGTGGTAATCAGGTACTGCCTCATAACTTCTCACCAAGTCACCAATCCAGTTTATGTAAGTAACGGCAAGCCTCCCACCCACAGTCCCCTCAAAAATATAGAAAGTCACCATTTGTAGTAGAGAGGCGTGCACTGTCATTTTCTGTAATTGATCTATGATAGAAATTTTAACCAAAAATTTGGATAAATGGAGTATATCAGACACCAGTAATAACAAAGTGATAATAGTCTCACCTCTTCTGTGAACCTACCACTCCCTGTTCTGACAAGGAAAATTGATTATTCCCTCCTTTGCAGAGCTGTTTTGCATTGGATTCCTAGTAGAAAGCATTATTTGTAAATATTTGTTAACGAGTCTGTCTACTCCACCAGACTGTGTGGACTTTCTAAGGCAGCACTTTGTCTAATTTGTTTTAGGTGCTACACAACCCAGCCCAGTACCGGGTGTACTGTAAACTCTCAAAAAAGTGTGTAAACCAATGAATGGATGAATGATTTGCAATCACGAAATCTGGATAAAATTTAAAATTTATTTCACACATTTGTGTTTCCGTCATTAGAAAATTCCAGATTCTTGTATGAAAAAAATAGCAAAATCGTACCCTCCGTAATTACTTAATTTTAAAATGTAGAAAATTCAAAAGTTTTATTTGCTTATTGCTCAACCTTTAGTAGGTATCCACTTTGCTCTTAAAGAGGTAGATATTATGAATATTAATTTGGGGAAGATATGCTCAAATTTAGTAGATTATAGATTTCTGTGGTGAGTTAGTTGCAGACATGCCCTTTTTTCTGGATTGAGAGTTTGGTACTGACTTACCTATCAACGGCTATTGCAACTAAAGTAAAGACCGAAGCTGCGACCGATATTCCCTGGACCAATCCACTGATCTTGCACATTGTATTTCCAAATGGCCATCCTGAAAGGGAAACGCAACAGTCTTTTAAAAGAGCAAGATTTTATTTTAATCTCACTAAAAATATAAACAGAAAGGTGCAAAATCAAGACCAATGCAACTGTTTTCTGAATAACAGCCATAGAACAATGTTTTTCAGTATTTGCATTAATAGCTCCAGAGCTATGTTTTTAGTACACAAATAATAATGTCAAAACTTACATAGTAGCTACAACTTTCTAAGCACTATAAGTGGTCTGTATCTATTAACGTATCTAATCCTCACAACAAGCTTTTGAAGTCTTTATTATTCTCCTCACAATATAGACAAGGTAACAAACAAATATCACACACCTTGCCACAGCTAGTTAGCAGCATATTAAGGATTTGAACCTGGGTAGTAGGATTCCAGAATCCAAACCATTAACCCGTATGCAATAATGCCCTTTAAAAGAATAAACTGTCAGAATATTGGTTTTCTAATTTGCGAATGTACTCCATAAATTATGAGGAATCAGGAGTTACATGAAGAATAAATAAATTATTAATACACAGTGTAATGAGACAATTTACCTCAGAGGTGCTTCCAGAAAAAAGAGTACTTTGCATGAACCAAAGTTTCTCTGAGGTAAATTGTCAAATGGAGTACATTCATTTTATATTCTGATTTCCAAAAAGTAGTCAAATAGACTAATTTTGAATTACTTTCTAGCTGAACCTCAGCTGCTAGAAAGTTTATAAAAGAAATTAGTAAAATTATTATGGCACTTGGATAGTCTAAACACCCATGTGCTATTCCAGGAAAGTAACCATATTCTTTTTCTAGCAAACATTCTAGTTTCCAAAAGATGAATACTACACATTTCTCAGACTTTTAAAATTTATCTTTTAAAAAAAAAACCTGTAATTTATTTTCTCAGAACAAAATATTCATAGCAATTTAAAATACTTCAAATAAACTAAATAATCCAAGTATACCTAAAAAAATTTACCTAACTAAACCATCTTAAAATAAGTGCTTGGGTGACTCTACTGAATGGAAACCAAAAGAGAGTATGTCTCCCCAGTCCTAAAATTTATTATATTAGGTTGGGATAGTATTATCTTCAAAAAAAATGCAAGAGTGTGTATAGCCTTGGTAGAACATGGAAGAATAAGCATATGTTTTATCTCATGTCACTCACCCAACTCCAATGAAATTGGAGGACAGGACAGGACAAAAGAGCACAAATCCATAGAAGTTGAGGTCATAGATACTACTGAATGTGAAGTTGGGCAAACAACTTGATTGGTGGGAATTACGTCTACACCTACGAGATGCCGCTGGCATTTCCTCCATGCGGACAGACGAATGGAAGTTTTCTCTCTGAGGAGGCGGAACCACAAGATACTCCAGACTCTGAGAACATTAACCCACAGATACAGGAGTAATGGGTGCCACAGTGGCGCGGAAGGACCAAGTACAAGTGTCCCACTGCATGGCAATACCGCTGACCCAGAAACCCACTCAGTTCTGGAAGGCAGCAGCCAACAGAGAATTTCCTTCTGGGGAAAGTGACCTGTTCACAAACACTGATAAGCAGATGTTGGCAGTTGTGGATTTCCCAGTAAATAGCCCAGACCACTGAAGTGGGAAGAGGTCCCAGCTGTGACATCCAGGCATGCAGAACTTCGAGGCAGCCGCATAGTGCCTCACTCTGAACACACGAGCAGCTAAGCAACAGTTAACACTAGGGAAACCTCAAATATAGAAGAAAAAAACTAAAACAAATAGGAAGGAAGACATTTATGGGAAAACATGTCTGAGTTAGATATGTGAAAAATGGAAAACAAACAAAAATGTTACTGATAAACTCAGAGAAATAACACACATTTTATCCATGAAATATGTGCATGGTAGTATAAGAAACATACAGAAAATAAAAATAGCTCAAGGAATTTAAGATACGATGACAGAAATGAGGAACTCAACATAAAGACTGAAAGAGAAAGTTGAGAAAATCTTTGAAAATAGAACGATAAGGAAAAAAATGGAAGACAAAAGGCGAATGAAAGGTCAAGCTGGAATCTCCGATATCTGATTCATATGAATAGAAGAAAGGAAAATGAGAAGGAATTCTACAAAAATATTCCCCAGCATTGAAAACCATTCATTCTCTGATTGAGAGGCCTAATTTGTGCTCAGCATAACAAATGAAAAACAGTAAGACTTACTCCAAGGCATAATCTCATGAAGTTGAAAAACTAGGCATAAAGGGAAGTTCTAAAAGCTTTTAGTAAGAAAAACAAAATACAAATCGTGAGCAAAAGAAGTGGGAATTAAATGGGATCAGATTTTTCAACAGTAACGCCACCACGTTTCACAGCAACCTTTGAAACTGGGAGGGAAGAAATTTTCCAACCTAGGAATTTTCCAGTGTAGAGTTCTTCATACAGCTAACTACAATCAAGCATGAGGGCAGAATAAAGATATTTGCGGACATACAAGATCTCAAACATGTTTCATCTCAATGCACCATTTGTCAGGAAGGAATAAACCAAGAAAGAAGAAAACACGGCATCCAGAAAGCAGGGGATTGAGCACAAGGAGAGATGAAGAGAATTGGAGTGTCAGTCAAGTGACATCCCAGAGCAGTAGCTGAGCTTCATACCTGGAGACCAACAAAGGGAGCACCAGAAGAGGTACCTCCAGGAAAAAGATGCCATTTATAGGTTACCTGATATGTTCAAAGGTATTGACAAGAGAGTCATACTCCAGGAAGAGAATTTGAGGATACAGTACTGATAGGTACACATCCAAAATGAAGCAAATCAAAATACACTCTTAGTAAATCCAGGAAAATGAAAAACATTTTATAAGAGAGAAATTGATATCATAGCACTTTCCAAGGCTCAGCAGGGGTAAGATGCATATAAAACAGGAATGTATACTCTGAATGTCGATTTAAACAACAATTATGACATAATTATATTGGAATAATGAGAGAAGGTATGTTTGTGAACGTGTATTTGTGTTTATGTGGTGGAAGAAGAGTATAAGAACTAAATTTAAGTCTACTACTGTTTGAGGACAATATATACAAAATTATTATAAATAAAATGATAGTTACTTAGAAATATGGTAGTAATCACCAAAAATAAAAGCAAAAATGCTGATAGTGGCTGCCTCCTGAGAATGGAAATGAAGAAGTTAGGAGGGGTAGGTAATTTATGTGCAAAAAATTTTAAATAATATTTTAATTTCAAATATTTATGGGGGAAAATATTGAGAGCATTTTCTATTGGCAAAATAACTCACCTGCGAGCAATAACAATAATTTCTTTATCATGTCTTACACCCTCTTTTTGTCTAACACAGTATCTTGAGAATGTTACATCCTCGATAAAATTTTTTTTAATGGTAAACATCACAAAAACTGAGAATCTGTGCACTACGTGACTAATAGAATGGGCGCTCTGAACTCTCCTTGGCTCCCACTCCAGAGAAAGGGCAGAAACAGAAAAACTCCACAGAAATCTTTTTTCCTATTTTTCAGGGAAGTGATGTTGAACGCTATGAAAGTTTGAGGGCTACGATATGGCTCATGCTGCTCTAAAAATATTTGGTATGCTGCTATAGTTTCATTTTTTCTTATAAAAATATGGAATGTGAATATTTTGAATATTGCTCATTCATTAATCCAATAAATGTTTATTAGGCTGGTACTGTGTACCAAAATTGTACTGGGGGCTGGAGATATATTTTTTCTGCTCTTCTGGAGCATATAAGGCAGTGCTAAAGAAGTACCGTGGGTCCATAAGTACTGTAGGGTGGTACCCTAACCCTTACAGTGTCAGCTTATGTATGTTGCACATGTAAATTACCATTTTTTAAAAAATCATTTGGATTGTTTTATCTTCCCTCAAAAACTATTATAAATCTCTCCAGATAACCACAGAAAGGTCTAAATTTTTATTTATGTTAGATTGAAAACATCACATCAATTGAAACCAGATCTATCAGTTCCTTGAAGTTTACAGTCTATAATAATATTAATATTTCTACTATATTATATGCGCCCTGAACTTTATTAAGCAAATGCAAAGGATTCAGGTAAGAAGTGCTCGATCTCATTCTCTGATGACCCATTCTATGAACATAACAGCCTCCACTCTCTATCTCTGTCACTTTCACTTTTCTCCATAATTGTTCTCATTCTTGGACTAATATACCTATTTGTTCATTCTCTGCCTCCTCCTTCAGAATGTGGATCCCATGAGGGCAGGTGCCTGGAGCAGATCCTGGAACTCCATAAATATTTATGAATGAATAAATGAACGAATGAACAACGCTGCCATGGCTACAGGGATGTGAGCTAAACACTTTTTATGTCATCTTTGCCCTGCACACCGGTCAACCTACCTGCTATGATATTGTCCAGCAGTGTTATAGGCATGCAGAATATGCCAACTAGTAAATCACTGATGGCCAGGTTTAAAATGAAAAGATTAGTGACCGTGTGCATATGTTTGTTCCTCGTTACAATAAAGCAAACCACGGTATTTCCCACTATGCACAAGAAGAAGATCAGCAAGTAGGAAATAATGAAGATCGCTGCCACTTGGGGCCGGTGAAGATAGTAGTTCACGTAGGTAACATTAATTTCCGAGTACAGATGATGCTTTGTGTCATTGACGCTCCAGACGGGAAGCCCGTTTTCTGAAGAGTTCGAGTCCCATTTCTCATTCATGATGGACCTTGACAAAGGAGAGGCAGAAAGGAGAAGCATAATTAGAAGCCAGTAGAACGTAAGTTCTGGGTGTGAGTTTAAGAGGGACACTTAAAAATGTCATGGAATTTTAATGGGCCTTCTATAATCATCCATCAGTTGCATGGAACTGAGTTATAAATAAGGTACTCAAATGCCACTTTGTGCCATAAGTAACAATTATTATTATTTTTTATTTCCTAATACACTCAATGTTTCACTTCTTTGGGCATACCCTCTATCCATTGGCAACATTTCCCTTCTCTTCCAAAACTCTTCTTCCCTCTGCCTTCAGGTATCATAATCTGTCAAGATCCACTTATTATTTTAAGGCTAATTTATATGCCTCTGGCTTTCCTGATCATCTGAACAAGATGAGGTGTCCACAGCTTCAAAACTCCCATAGAAATAAGCTTCTTGGATTTGCCTTACTCTGCTTTGATTCAGTTAATTGAATATTCCTTTTGTACACCTCCATATGCAGATACCAGCCGCCATATTGTGAGTTCTTAAAAGAAGGCTAACCTACTTGTCTTGATTTCACTTAGCATAATTCTGTTCACATAAAATGTACCAGTAAGTTGTTTAGAATCTATATGTCTTAGTGTGGACATCTCAGTCAATCCTTGTGTGTCACAGGGAGGTCCCCACAGATACTCCCAGGTTTGGTGATTCACCAGAAAGCCTCACAGGACCCAGAATGTAGTGCATTCACAGGTCAGAGTTACTACAACGCAAAACAGCAACGGAAAGGCACACGGAGTGAAGTCTGCAAGAAACCAGGCACAAGATCCCACGAACCCTCTTTCAGTGGAGTCACACAGGACATGGTAGATTCTTCCAGCAACAATTTATGACAACATGTGTCAAGTGTTGTCTACCAGGGATGTTCGTTACAGACTCAGCACCCAAGGTTTTTATCAGAGAATGTTCAAAAAGGGACCTTCTTCCAAGCATGTGTCAAAATTCCACACTCCCAGATGAAATAGAATTCAATAGAAACTTCCCATACTGCCGGAAGGAAGTATGTTTGAATTTGCCGTAATTGGGCCATAATTTCATGAGGTGCAACTTGGGCTTAATAAATATTCAAATCAAGTTAGTAAATTACATTGAAATATTATGATAACTTCTCCTCTGAGTAAGAATTCAAGAGAACTTAAAGACTGTAGTGACTCACACGACAAATAGAGGCAGGCTGACAAACCCAGCTAAAATTCAAAGACCTGGGTATTGCATGGGCTGGACCAACTAGAGACATTCCTGAAACCGTAAAAAACTTATCTCTTACAGAGTCTGCCAATGAGCAAGAGACTTAGAAACAAATGGAGCTTATTTTGGCTTTGGCAGAAGTTTGTTTGTTTATATCAAAGAATCCCTATTCACGAAATCACCAGAAAGATAACAGAATTTGAGTAGGGGCTCTGAGTAGAAACAATTGCTAGAGGATGTTCAGAGGGTGATGGGACAGGATGGTCTACTAAGACTTTAGGATTTGACTGCTCAGATAATACTAGATGTATCTGAAATCAGAAAAATACACAGACTGGAAGTATCAGCAGAAATGAAATAGTTCAGTGAAGCTCTCTTCTGTTTTGAGCACGAAAGTGCCTAAGGTAGCTGTTCCTAATAAACCAGTTGAGAGACAATTGATAGCCTGTTACTGAGAATTCATCAAAACGGCCCCACTACAGAAGGGCATTAGAACATTCTGTAGCTAGGAATACCAACTTTGCCTTAGGTGGTGTGAGAGACATCGCATAAGGATCAGAGAGTACCGCAGAAGCTCATTCATAAACTAGAGGTAGGATATTGGAAAGCACACTTTGAGAGGAGGGCAAGTTCACAGAAGGGGATCACTGCATACAAGAGTAGGTTGCTTCACTGCTTGTAGGATTAACAAAGGCCTCAGAGGACTTCTGCAACCCCCTCGTGCGTGCTGTGTCTCATGAATCACTCCCAGCTGAAGCAAAGGAAGTTGTCTGGTTCACTGATGAGAATTTCTGGGTCGTGTCACCTTTCGGTTTGGAAATCAGTACATCTTGCAGATGAGAAAAGCTTGATCAAAGAAGACAAAGCCAAATCCATCTGCACAGTGGACAGAGATGAGAGCAGTTCAAAGACTCTTCACTTGTAGCCAAGGGCCTTGTTGTACATCAGAGAAATGGGCATTCATTGAAAAAACTCCTGTGGGAATTTAGAGGAAGATTTAAAGTGTGTCACGTACCTAACTACCAGAAATAACCAGCTGTTGGTTCAGAAGGATTTGGGATAAGGCAGGTGCTAGGTTTCTAGAATTCATTATCTGGTTCCTGAAGTGAGCAGGCATTGGGTACCCAAGCCATGCACTGTGGGGCTAGTGAGACAAGAAACTGCACCCCAAGGTCAACAGGAAAGGAGTCACTTAAAAATGGCTGTGGGAATCCTGCTAGTTCTAAAAATGTGGGTGAATTTGTAGGACAATATGCTAAGAAAATTAACCAGTCACAGAAAGACAAATACTGCATGATTCCACTTCTATGAGGTATCTGAAATAGTCAAACTCACAGAAGCAGAAAATAAATTGGTGGTTACCAGATTGAAAGGATAGGAAATGGGAGTTATTCAATTGGTATAAAGTTTGTGTTATGCCAGATAAATAAGGTCAAGAGGTCTGCTACACAACATAGTGTCTACGGTTAACAATACAGCGATGTGCGCTGCCATGGTCTGAATGTTTGTGTCCCCATAAAATTCATATGTTGAAACTTGGTCCCTAATGCAATAGCGTTAAGGGGCCTGTAGGAGGTGATTAGGTCAAAAGGGCGGGGCCCTCATGAATGGGATGAGTGCCCTTCTAAAAGGGACCTGCAGGAGCTCGTCGCCCTTCCACCACGTGAGGACAGAGCTAGAATGTTCCATCTGCAAGGAAGAGGGTCCTCACCAGATGCTAATCTGCCAGTGCCTTGATCTTGGACTTGCAAGCCTTCAGAACTGTGCGAAATAAATTTCTGTTGTTTATAAGTTACCCAGTCTAGTTACTTTGTTATATCAGCCCAGATGGACCAAGACATGAACTTAAAATTTCGCTTTGTGCATCGTATCAAGGTTTTCTTATGGTGTTTGTGTGGCTCTATTACCAAGTGGCAGGACAGTTTTATGATTCGTTATGTACTAAAACTTGCCACATCTCCCTGGAGGCATGGCCAGGGAGAAGTATTAGCAGGACCGCTGTGTTGCTGGTTCTGCGGTGAATCACGTGCTGGCTGAGCTGGAAAGTTCAGTCACTAAGGGAAGGATGTGGGTCAAGACAGATCACAGCAAATGGCAAAAGGGCTTATGAGTAACTGTCTCCCAGGGAAGGAAATAATTATGTCATTTCCCTGCCAATACATCAGGGCAGATAAAATAACACTGTTGGACATCTCTCTCAGATCTGGTGCTGACTAATGGCCAGTATTGAAAGAAAATTCTTGGACTTCTCTCCGGAAAAAGAAGATTGAGTTCTCATTGAACTGTACACTGAAGAAAAGAAGAGACACATTCCCCTGACTGATACTGTAAGTGTTACTAATGTATGGTGTGTTAAACATTAAATCAATCTCTCTGTCGCAGCCACCTAGTGTATTGGGGGTTGTAATTTAATTAATAGAATTAAATGAAACCCAGACTTATGCAAATGATGCTCCCTAAGCTAAGAAAATGCTTTGAGAAGCTGAGTTGAAGCCATCCATTGATATAAAATATGTTAAAATGGATTGTCCAGAGGAGAAAGTGAATTTAACTTTAGAAATACTGCACATCCAATTAGATACCTTAATCAAATCATATAAAATAATCCAAACAACTTTGTGCAATTGAAGATAAACAGTAATTGAGATGAAATAAATATATCACCACAGAACTGGAAAAGGGCTGTTTGAAAGTCTAGGAGTAAAGGAAGACAGAGGAAAATTATAAAACACTGATGTATTTATAAGGTAGGGACCATCAATTTCATAGTGTCTAAAGATATTATTGTAGCCACAAAAATAGTACTTGATGATTCAAGTGATGACAATGAATTATTAGTTAAAATGTAAATTTTATAAGCTTATCTGATGTAAGAAGAAAAAGCTACATGGAATATAGTTTAGAAAAATTATATGGTAAGTAATCCTTTTGGAAAATATTGATCCTATTTATGGAAAATTTCAATTATCTAGAAAACTGAAATATGGGAACATCTAATCTATAATATAGCTTACAGAGCATCTATTATTACTATTAGAAGTATTATTTTATGTCTTAAATTTTCTACACAACAGCTTAAATTTTTAACAATGATTTATTTACGGCAAAAAATCATTGTATTATATAGGTAGTTGCCAACTTACAATGTTTTGACTTAAAGTTTTTCAACCTTACAATAAATAGGTTTATTGGGATGTAATTCCACTTTAAGTTGAACAGCATCTCTATAAAAAAATTTGTTGATTAGATGAATATATAACTGAGTGAACATAAGTCTCTAGTATGTATAAATGGAATGCTAATTAGTACTTGCAAAATTCCCAGGTGATTAAATTTCATTAAAATCATATATTTAGGAAGAAAAAAGACTTGGTCGATGTTGATGTAGCTTTCTTTGCAGTCTTTACACAGTACTAAAAATAGATGCTCAATAAGAATTTTAACTGAGATAAATGTTCTTCTCAAAACTGTATATAAATTCAACAATATACAGTTATCAAACTGTACATTCATTCAACAATATTCATTAAGTGTGTATTATTTACTAAACACTATGTTTGATGATAAATGCATATTATGAGTAAGGTATGCATTATGGTTGCCCTAATAGCATGTAAAGGCTTGCACACTCTGTGGATGCTAATATAAAAGCTGAAGAAGCATTATGACATTCAGCTGTGGGTTCAAAACAGATGTCCTGGCTTATTCTAAAATGAGAACATATGCATATCACAAACCTACAAATTATCTTTCTCAAAATTACCAATATTTATTTGGCACCTTTCATTTTAGCAGGGGTCTATCATCTCATATTTTGTTGGCATTGATCAGACTTTTTAAAAGTAGAAAATTATCAGAAGGAATGTTAAACTATCCACAGTATCAACACAATTTGTAAAGGACCTTATATTTGCATAAATCCCAAGTTAGAATTTCTGCTTCTATCTAAGATGGAGTAACAGGATTTGCTGTCTCATCTAAACCAAATAATGGACCAAATATATTGAAACAATGGTTTTCACAACACTGGACATGAGGCAGTAAAGGCAGTCATCACTGAGAGATGGGACACAAGGAGGGGAGCCCAATTGCCTGTCCCACTTACTGCCTGCAGAGAGTTTTGAGGCTATGGAGCAAGGAACGAACCCTGTGGACTTCATGAGATAAGGGGACAGTTGGAAGTCCAGAAAGACCAAGACACCTGGAGTCCTCCGTACAAATTCCTGGACAGGTGAGAGCTGCCTAGAAAGCAAACCATCCTCCCCTCCCTCACCGGTAAGAAGTAACAGTGCTGGGGCTTAGGAGGGGTCCACAGCGGGCCTCTTCCCACCAGCCAGGTGTTAGCAATTCCTTTCATTTTACTTCAGTTTCTTCTTCCTCTAAAATGTGAGAATAATTTTAACTTGAAAACGTTTTATTAAGTTATATAATGTATACTATGAGGTCATTTTCCTCTGTCTCTTTATAGAAACATTTATTATCTTTCTATATCTGTTCGTGGTGATATATCCAGTGGTGTGTGGGCTTATCGATGTTTATTAACTGGCTCTCAAAACGACAACAGCAACAACACAAAAAAAGCCCTTTAATGTAGCCTATTTCCCTGGCGTAAATACTCTCATCATGAGTGATTTCAATCTGCCAATGCGACGTCCCTGAACGTGGGGCTGGGGAGAGAGGCACACACCCTGCTGGGCACACCAGATGTTAGCTGTGGTCGCTTCTGAGTGTTGGGATTTGGGGTTTTCTCTCTTTGTGGTACTCTTCTGAAAATTAATTTTATGGTTAGCATGGTTTTGTTTATGTTTTTCAAAAAAAATTGTTCATTAAAGAGAAAAATGAAAAAGAAAAGCCTCCAAAGAGAGAGGATATGGAAAAATAACCCATATTTTACCCATTTATGTGTAAAAAGTTACTAGCTTAATTGTAATAACATACAAAAATTCTACTCTTTTAAGAGCTCCATTCCTGCCTTTTTCAATTGTTGATGTCACAAAATTATATCTTTATACATTGTACGTCCAGAGACATACACTAATAATTTTTAATATACTAGTTTCTTTATGTAGAAAACAATGTGAATTTACAAACCACAGTTATAGTAATACTAGCTTTGAGACCAATGATTATTTTTAAAATGCACAGGTCTCTTAAATAATGTAGAAAACAAAAAGTGAAGTTATAAATCAAAGTTACCATAATATTAGCTTTCATAATTGCACATGTATTCAACATTATTGAGATCTTAATTTCTTACTGTCCAGCGTTCTTTCATTTCATCCTGCATAATTGGTTTATTCCGTGTCAAATCGAAGGATGGCTTTGTTTCCAAGGTGGCTCCCAATTACTCCTGAGACTACATGATACTTTATCTACATCCAGGGAGAAAGTGTTTTCCAGAAGCACACTTTCAAAACAGGCAAAAAATTTTATTTCCCAGAAGACCCCAGGAAAGCTGCATTAGTCTTTTTTGATTTGAATAAGAAAACATGCCCGTCCCTGAAATAATAATTGCGGCGACACTGATTAGCTACGGCTGTACTGTCTAAAAATGGCAGCCACTACCCACGTGTGGCTATTTACATTCAAATTAAATAAATTTTTTTAAAATAAAAATTAAGTTTCTCATTCACACTGGCCACATTTCAAGTACTCAATCACCACATGTTATTAAACAGTACTGGACAGTAGAGATATAGGACGTTTCCATCATTGCAGAAAGTTCTACTTGATAACACTGGTAAGGCCTCCATCACATACCCAGCCCTTAAAACTAGAAGTGAAATCAGCTGTCAGCCTCTCTCAAAAAGCAAGTACTATTGGCAGGTGCTGCAGGTTGAAACATTGTCAACAATAAATTTGTGTCTAAGAAAATGGGAGCGGATATTAAAGAGGTAATCACGAGGTTCACTACAAGTATGTATTAAGTTTTCCAGTGATTAACCTATTGCTATGCATCCACTTGACTTCTCTTCCTTAGTACTGCGTGTTGCAATAAATAGTGTCGCACACATCTTTACATTCGGGTACTGTGTTTTTCGGTGGATTAGGTGAAAGCTGTCAAAATCAAAATGGAGTAACATATTAAACCCTGACAAATAGAGCTGGGAAAGGCCATGAAGGGAGGGTTCTCATGCATGTATGCGTGATAACAAAAACCATCACAAAAGACTCTGCAAAACCATTGCAACCAACACACACACACACACACACACACAAACACACGCATCTGCCCAGCAACTGCCTTTTCAACCTTGTACTGACACCACCCTCTTTTACTGATCCTTGTAAATTGTCTCAAAACAACTTTTCCGCATTTTTTCTTTAAAAACTCTTTCATCCCTGAATATGCCTCTGTGTATTTCCATTGCAGTGCCCACCTCAAATAAATATTGTTTTCTCTTAGACAATCTCCCTCTCTTCTATTTGTTTGAAAAGTGGATTCCTAGAAATGAAATGAGGGCTCAAAGAATAGAAATAGTTTTAATTTCAATAAACATTGTGTAACTGCTATCTTAAAAACCTATAAAAATTCCCTTTTCAATGAGCAATCTATGAGAAGGGCACTTTACCTATATTGCTGAAGCAATGAGGAAATTTAGCAGCTAAAGGCACTCATGCTCCATGTGTATTAATTCGCTTATTCTTCATAACAAGTATTAATATGTGACTGAAACTAAGAATAGTCTAATATTTCAGTGCTAATATTAGCTTTCCTATTGTACACCTGATCAAATTGAGGAGCACAGAGCTCTAGTAATTTGCTCAAGGTCTCACACGTGAGAAGTTGCAAAGGTATAATTGAACCCGAGCAGCTTGGCTCCAGAGATTGTGCCTTTGAAACACGTAACTTGTTTGATTTCACAGGTTTGCATTACAGAGCCATTTGCTCTGTATCTCACTCATATCTAGCTTAGATGATATTTAGATAAGACTCTGGACTTTAGCCTTTTGAGTTGATACTGAAAAGAGTTAAGACTTTGGGGGCTACTGGAATGAATTGAATGAATTTATCATGTAATAAGGGCAAAAATTTTGGAAGACCCGGGTCAAAATGCCATGGTTTGAATGTGGTTCTTCCAAAGTTCAGGTGCTGAAACTTCATGGCCACTGTGCTAGTACTAAGAGGTGGGGCCTTTAAGAGGTGATTAGGCCACGAGGGCTGCTGCCTGGTGAATGGGGTGAGGCCCCCGTGAAAGAGGCCTCACGCAGCTTCCGGCCCGTTTTGCTCTTCCTCCTTCCACCGTGTGAGGACGCAGCAGCAAGGCACCATCTTGGGAGCAGAGAGCGGCCCTCACCAGACAACTGAACCTGCGTGAGCCTTGATCTTGCACTTTCAAGCCTCCAGAACTGTGAGAAAACAAATTTATATTCTTTATAAATTACCTAGTCTCGGGTGTTTTGTTGTAGCAGCCTAGACTAACTAAGACAGATGGGGAGAGATAATAAACAACTAAATGCACAATACGTAAGGCAAAATATCAAGTAGAGTAAGGGAAATTGCAGGAGCAGTGGTTGCTAATTCATGCAGGGGTGGTCAGAGACGTGGACCAGCTGACATTTGAATAGAGTTCTGAAGGCAGTGCAAGGGTGCGCTTTCTGAAGACCTGAGTAGGGTGACCACAGGGCCAGGTTTGCCTGGGACAGTCCTTGTACCCCCTGCTGTCTTGATACAGTTACCATAGTACTGTCTTCTGCTGTCCAGCTGCCTATAGTTGGGAAACGCTGCTCCCAGCAAAGGAAACAAGACTGAAAATGGCGGCGCAGCGTGTTCAGTGAACAGCAGATAGACCACCTTGGCTGGCAGAGAATGTGTTAGGGGAAAATGTATATCTTCTTGGGTCAATTTTTATAATTTATAACATGGTAAGAAATTCTTTTTTCTCAGAATTCAATAATTATACTAACATATGACCAGGAGTTTCTTTAAAAGCACTAATCATGGAAGGTCATCTTCCTTTCAGTCTGTTGGGGAAGAAAGTCTTCTTCAGACCAAGATCCTATTTCTCTTATTTGATGATTGCTTGTTGTTTCTCCATATCTTTTTATCCTTTAAGAATTAATATTATTTGCAAGCTTGGTGTCATTTATTATTATAATTTTTTAAAATTTTTATTTTAGCATATTACAGGGGTACAAATGTTTAGGTTGTGTATATTGTCCTTGCCCCACCTGAGTCAGAGCTTCAAGCCTGTCCATCCCCATCATTTATTATTTCTATCTCATTTTATTTTGTCTGATTCTTTTTTCCAGAGAATCGTTTAACTTGATATTCGAGGTCACTGATGCAGTTCTCAGTTGTTAATGTCATCTCTTTCACTTGCCTACAGAATGATTTGATTCAGGAATAATATAATGTTTCCTATGGTGTCTTTTAGATTATTCCAATTTACTCCTAAAATATTCTTGATGTTATTTTTGTAAAAATTGCCTTTGTCATGAATTTTTCTCTTGGCAGCCTGTGCTGGTTGTTTTGCTCCAGATTTGTCTCTCTGGCCACTGGGCACTCGGGTGCATTGATACTGCCCTCTGTCCTTTGCCTTCTCAGGTCTCTGTTCATATCTGGCAGTCAGGTGAGGCTGCAAGCGTCCCTCCAGAAGCAGCACACCTGTGGGGCAGAGTTAGGGAACAAGAGTCTCCACCACTATGGGCCAGTGCTGTTCATCTGTAAGCTGGCAGGCCTTTTCTGAGGCACCTGAAGCCCTTCTGTTCCCAGATGATGAGGAACTCTCAGGTGATAAGGTTATCGTTTCTTAGCCCTAAACACAAGGATCAATGTATCCCACCTGTGCAGTTTCTCCAATCATTCTACTAGGACACTAAAATGTCCTCCCATAATTTACCACTTGTCTCATCCATTTTCCTTTCCCTATCACCACCTTCCTTTCCAAGGACTATTACTCTTGATGGATGGAATTACTTTTCCTGTCTTTGGGGACTGTTTCTTAAATGGTGCCCATGATCTCTGCCTCTTGGTATCTATGCCCTTGTATTAATATAATCCATTCTCCCCATTCCTTGAGAGTGGGATGGATCTAATGACTGACTTTTAATGGATATAATAGGACAAAAGTGATAGACGTCACTTATGAGATTAGGTGACAAAGGACTGTGACTTCCTTTTTACACTCTCTCTGGCTCTTCTTGATTTGCTTATAAGCTGACAAGCTGTGAGCTGCCTATGGGAGTGGCAAGGAACTGAGGCCGGACTCGGGCCAATAGCCCACAAGAAACTGGATCCTGCTAACAACCATATCAGTGAACTTGGAAGTGGATCCTTCCCCTTTCTGCCTCCAGATGAGGTATTGACCTTGATGGCAGCCTCGTGAGAGACCTTGAGCCAGAGGACACAGGTCACTATGCTCAATTCCTGACCCACAGAAACTGTGAGATAAATGCTGTTTTAAGCAACTAAGTTTTGGGGTAATTCATTTGCAAAAATAAAAATAAGGCCGGGTGCGGTGGCTCACGCCTGTAATCCTAGCACTCTGGGAGGCCGAGGCAGGCGGATTGTTCGAGCTCGGGAGTTCAAAACCAGCCTGAGCAAGAGCGAGACCCCGTCTCTACTGAAAATAGAAAGAAATTAATCGGACAACTAAAAATACATAGAAAAAAAAAATTAGCTGGGCATGGTGGCGCATGCCTGTAGTCCCACCTACTTGGGAGGCTGAGGCAGGAGGATCACTTGAGCCCAGGAGTGTGAGGTTGCTGTGAGCTATGATAACGCCACGGCACTCTAGCCCGGGCAACACAGTGAGACTCTGTCTCAAAAAAAATAATAAAAATAAAAAAATAAAAATAAAACGAATATATCATGAGTTACTATCCTATTTTATCTCCATCCTCTTCTGTCCCAGAGCACCTATGCTCCTGGTGGATGGAATGTTCCCATGTGACTCACTCACTCGCATCTCCATGCCTTTTTTTTTTTTTTTTTTTTAAATTTCTGCATATAATGGGGGTACAAATGTTTAGGTTACATTGCCCTTGCCCCCCTGCCCCGAGTCAGAGCTTCAAGCACGTCCATCCCCTAGATGGTGCGCATCGCACTCATTATGTTTGTGTATACCCATCCTCTCCTCCCCCTTCCCCTCTGCCCGACGCTCGATGAATGTTATTCCTATATGTGCACTTAGGTGTTGATCAGTGAAACCAGTTTGCTGGTGAGTACATGTGGTGCTTATTTTCCATTCTTGGGATACTTCACTTAGTAGAATGGGTTCCAGCTCTATCCATGCCTTCCTTTATGCTGTTTTTGCTACTGCCCCCCTATCTGGCAAGCTATAAACATACATTGAAACCCAGTCATTTATTTTTTCTTCTGTGAATCATTCTCTGATCAAGTAGGCAAATTTCGTTTCTCACACGTTGCATATACTTTTATTCTGCATTTCACACGGATTAACAATCACTGCCTTTGGCCAAGTCCGTGTCCTCAGCACCTTGTAGAATGGCTAGCACATTATACGTGAAAGACTGAATTTTCCTGAACTAACTTGAGCTCCCTCTTTTTGTAAAGTTATTTCTATGTCCGTCTGCCCTAGGTAAAAAAAACTTCACTTGGTCCTGAGTTACAACAAGTTACTGAGAAATCACCACTCTTGCCTTTCTCCAGCAATACTGCAGGGTGCTTTTATTTTTATTTATGCCGACTAATATTTTGTTTTGAAAACTTACATGCTGAAATCTTGAAATTGCTTTCTACTCTGAACAGGTCTCCTATTTCTCCCCAGAGTCTCTCCACACTCTTAAATACTTATAAAAGCTTTTTCCTCCTTAATCACTTCAGAACGATTTCTTCAGAGGATGACTTCCCTGCTACCCAGCAGTATTAGAGTATTTCTTCAAATTATCCTGTTTATTTCAACATAGCAGCTAGTAAGTGTAGAATGTAAAATGTAAGGAACGAACAAATTCTTCTGACTTGTATGTTTTAGCATACAATTTTGCCATACAAAGTGCATTTTGTCAGTGAATAAATTCATTTGACTTGTATATTTTATAGACTCTTGGAAGACTAAGAAATATAAACATATAAACATGCTTTGGGTTATGAAAGCAAATGTTCTAAGTTTTCTCTAAATTATTATGTTTTGAAAGCTTTGCGTTGTATATTTAGAAAAAGAATCAGATAGGCGTGCTACTTTTCTGACGTTAAACAAAAACGCTTTTTGAATTTAAATGAGATTACTGCTCAGTTTTTTCATCTTTGTGTCATTGTGGGTATCAGTTACCTATTGCTATAACAATTCTGTATAACAAACAACCACATAACCTTAGAGGCCTGTAATAATACACTTTTATTTTTCTCAACAGGCTACTGAAAATTCTGTTAACCTGAACTGGGTTGGGGGGGTTCACCTGTGCGTCACTGATCAGTGACAGGTTGGCTTTGCTAATGTTGATTGGCCTCTCACATCTACAGGGCTTTGATTGGGACCACTGGGCCGAGCCAGCTCTGCTCCCTGTGTCTCTTCTCGAGTCTCATCCTCTAGCAGGCTGGCTTGGGCATGTTTTTATCATAAAAGCAGAGGAACAAGAGAGTAGTGAAAGTCACAAGGCCTCTAGACTTAGAAACACCATCACTTGCTGGTGGCCATGAAACAAGTCACAAACACAGTCTAGATTCACTCAATAGGGGAAGAATCTACATCTTTGTGAGAGAAGCTACAACTTCACATTGGAAGGGCCATAGATACAGGGAGGAATGAAGAATCCTGATCCTTTTCTACAATCAAACCATTATAATATGTTTACTATTGGAGGGATTTAAAACATTAAGAAATTATAATCCTACTTTATAATATTTACTATAATAATATTATATCAAAATGCTATATTATCAATCACTTTACATTATTTTTATGTACCCTGAACAGTATACTGTAGGTACTTCCTATCTGTTTGTACCAGATATATCATAGGTGCTTATTAACTGTTGCATAAAAGGTTAAAAAAAAAGAAATTATAAGCTCAACTTATGAAAAGCTTAATTGGTTACATTGCAGTCAATGTTTCTAGAGAAATTTAAATTGGAAGATCGTTAGTTTTTGTTTTATTACTTTGTAGGTAGGGAGCAGACCTTTAACGGTATCTTAATTATTTAAAGATCTCTAAGATGGACATTTAAAAGCAAACCCTTGTGATCCTACCCAGAAGAGTAAAAAGAGCTGTACTAAAAATATTAAAAAGTTTCCTTCACCTTCATAAAAAAGTAAAACCTAATGACTTAAGTATATTACCCAGAGCCCGCCCATGAGCCTCTCTTACCTAAGAGTAGTGCTGATTAAACATAAGCTAGCTGCTAATATATTTATCCTCAAACATCAAGGAAACCTAAAGAAGTTATGACTCATGTGTAAAGAAATACTTTTAAAAAAATCCTGAGTACCAAACAGTTTCAAACAGATTATCAAATGCCTAGTCATCTTGTTTGGATTTTGGCAAAACCGTTTTCTACATTTTTTAGCGATAATTTCTTAATGCATTGATTCTCAGTATACGCCAGGTACTGTAATAATACACAGTCTGTGTGCTCTAACTCTCAGAAATCTCTTTGGGGTGGGGAGAGTAGCTACATTTCATCGCTGACACAGTGAGAAGCTGGGTGGCCTGCCAAAGGTCACAGAACTAGCAAGGGGTGGAACTAGGCTTTGAACCCGGGTAGTCTGGCTCCAGAGTTTGAGACCATCCACCTAACCATTATGTCATTTTGTCTGGTGATCGATTAGCACTGTTCTCCCACTTTCTATACTCTCCCCGTATCACAAGGGCTGGGGACAAGAAAATTTATTTTGTTCTAGGTTAGATTCAGCAGTGAAAGGCAGTTTCATGGAATTTGGAGAACAGGCAGAAGCTCTATCTTGTTCCTCTAGCAGTGGCAGGCAGACATATGGGAGTCCGCAGATATAAAGTCTCTCACTAGCCTCCAGGTACTCTGCAAATCATGCGTTTCAGGGCTGCAGTCAGATGGGATCATTGTAAACCACATCTTCCTGATTGTCTAAAACTCGATAGAGAAGCTCAGAGCCAGCAGCAGCTTTCCCTAATCTTTGATTCTCCAGCATCCCAATGCTGCTGTGAGCAGTTAAGTCCCTAAATTAAATGCTTTCTGCTGTTGGAAATCTCTTCTCCTGAGAAAATGCTGATATTGTGTAGGGTACATAAATGGTTCAAGGAAATAGAAACTCAAAAACGGCAGTAAGGGACAGTTATTTTACCTGGTTTTGTTAAAAGCACTGATGAACTCACTACCAGTGAAAAATGGGTTATTTGCAATCGATGGCATGTGGTAGCAAAAAAAACTTAAATTATCACAGGCATTTGAATTGAAGGCAAAGTTTAGAACAGCCAAGCAGCTACTCTATTAGGGCTTTATGGAAGGAGTGATGATGAAAAGAACTCAAGTGGGTTGGCCTCTGACCTCATTAGAAAAATTCCCAAATAATAACAAGCATGACAAGCTCAGGGTTTTAAATTCTCAGTTCAAGGTATGTATGTATGGTGCATGTATATTTATTTACATTTTCCCCCAGAGTTTCAGAATTTAATATATTTGAGCAGCTAGAATAAACCTATTTGCTTGGTTAAACATCTTTTTAATCTATATTAAATAAAATTATATTCTTTAACACTCATAATATTGAATAGGAAATGTACCTCGTTACTGTATCCCTAGGAGGGCTCAGCGAACTTTCTACTTATTAAAGCATTGAGAAGTATATTGGTCGGTGAAATAGCAGCATCCTTGAGGGTGGGCATATTCCAAAAGCAGAGAATGGTGTGATGGTTGGAGATACTGTTGTTGAAACAGATTCCCTGATTACAACAGGCATTATGGGATCTTGGAAGACCAGAGACTAATAGTGACACTTAACTGCCAGACGAAAGTAAGTGTACTTATCCTAATGGGAAGCAGGTTCAATAAGGTAGTAAGAATTGTTGACCCACAGTTATGATTGCAAAATGCTATCAACTTAAAATGTAGGTAAACCTTCTACTAAAGTCATACTTTCGGAATAAAGATTGGATATTTGCCTCAAGTCAGTACAATGGAAAACAATAGCGTCTCACCCAATTTTCAGACATCATCATGCATCATTACCTCTAATACATCCGTAACTATTTTAATAAAGGAAATTACAGTCAATTAGCAAGGCGATAACTCTCAAGGCGTGGCGGGGGAAAATCAGTTCTTCCAGAATTTCTTGTCATTGCTAATGTGTAGGTTTCCAAAATGACTCTGTGGACCAGCTGTCATAGTGGAGGCTTTTGCAGGTCAGGCGATAATGGGATTTCAGTGTAAGTCGATCTCACAGTGGACCCAGTAGGTCTGCAAACACGCCACGGCTTTTTCTCCCCTCAGTTACTAAATATACAGTTGGAATAGCCATATTCAGCAATTAGGAGAAACCCCACTTTGGTTCACTGGCCCGTAGAATAAATACTATCGGAGTAGGAAGAGCCTCGTTAAAGATCCTGTAACTTCCCCTTTTGTACCAGGTAAAGTCAACCAAAAGCAATTACCATATCCCTGGGGTACTATAGAGATTAGTGCCACCATCAAAAATACTGTGGTGTTGATTCCTCTTATATCCCTGTTTAACTACCTATTTGTCATAGAAAGAAGACAGACGGGTCTTAGAAAATGACTGGGTCTTATTGTGAATTTAAGTCAGGTAGTTATTCATTGACTGTATTCCAGAAATACTCCTTTAATGGAATCATATCAGCAGGGCTCATGGAACCTGGTACGCAGCTCCTTATATCTTTTCCCCATGTGCATTTTCAAACTAGTCAAAGTACTAGTTTGTTTTTACTGTTCAGAGACAGTAGTATATCTTCACTCCATCGCCTCAGGGCTATGTCAAACAATGCCAATTCTTCCATCTCTGTGTCATAATCTAGCTTGCAGGGACCTTGCTCATCTTGCCATTACACTGGTCCACTAAACCGATGAAATCATATTAATCAGACACGGTGAGCAGAAATTAGCTAATTCATTAGATGCCTTGAGAACACACATGAGTGTCAGAGGATAGGCGGTAATTCCCACAAAAATTCAGGATCTTGCCAACTCAATGAAGTTTCCAGGACAATAATGGTCTGTGGCAAGAATAGTTATTCCTGCCAAAGGGAAAGACCCTTGCTGTATTTAATCCACTTCAACAACTAAGAAGCACAGCACATGACGGGCTAATTTGGTTTCTATAAACAATATTTAGTAATGGATTTACGGAGGCATCTTCTAAAAAAAAAAAAAAAAAAAAAACTCCTAAAGTTGCTAAATTTAAGTGGGGCCCAGATCATGAGAAGGGTTTACAGCAGGTACATACTGTGTGTGAGCAGATCTGCCTGTTGGGCCTTAAGATCATTGAGATCCAACTATACTCGAAAGGTCTATTACAGACAGGACACTGAATAAAAATTCTGGCAATGTTTGAGAAAAACAGAGCCAATTTCAAGGGTTTTACGGCAAACCTATATTCTTTTATGGAAATAGTGAATTTCCTTTTCAAAACCAGTGTCTAGCTTGCCTAGTGTGCTTAGGTTGAGACAGAATTGCTGGCAATGGAAAAATAAATGAACATGTGACCTGATTTGTCCACTGCGCTCTAGATATTTTCGGATCCACCAAACTTTTGTTTTTTTGTTTTTTTGGTTTTTTTTGAGACAGTGTCTTCCTCCTGTTGCACAGGCTAGAGTGCAATGGCATCATCATAGCTCACTGCAATCTCAAACTCCTGGGCTCCAGCAATCCTCCTGCCTCAGCCTCCCAAGTAGCTGGGACTACAGGCATGTGGCACAATTTTTCTATTTTTAGTAGAGATGGGGTCTTGCTGTTGCTCAGGCTGGTCTCAAACTCCTGAGCTCAAACCATCCTCCCACCTCAGCCTCCCAGAGTGCTAGGATTATAGGCATGAGCCACCATGCCCAACCAGATCCACCAGACTTTATAGTAGAATTGATATAAATAGGATCACACTTGACTAGGTCCTAAAGTTACCAGTGAGTTATTAATATACGAGTAGAGAGTTCAAACCTATAACATCTACTTTTGCTATATCGCCACCTCTCCCTCTATCCACATTTAAGGCTTATTGCAGAATTCCTTATGACAAACTAAATGGTTCTACAGGATGTGATGACACTAGCCAGAAGGAGACAGCTGTGTCACTCGGGAATAGTCCTGAGGGGCATCAGGAGAGAGAATTCTTCCCAGGGTACGGCAAATTGATTAATGCGTCTGGTTGTGCAATTTGGCATGAGAGATTGTCAAAGGGGTGGATATATGATGATTAATGAGCAATGGCTAGAGGACGAGTATTGGAGGATGAATGACATGGGCTCTGGGGAAGAAGGATACAGATTGAACAACTGAAAAGAACATAGACTGTGAGGTTGTGTTTCATGTAACTGTCCACCACATGGAAGCTCTCAATGCTCAAGTAATTAATATAACCAATTCTAGGTAGTTAGCCTCGTTGCCAACTACCCTGTACTTACTTAATGGGCTCATCAATAGAGTATCCCTGGAGATTGTGTATAAGTTCAATGACAAGTTTCCCTTCATCAAGGCTGATCTGGCCAACACCACTGAGTAACATCTTTTTCTTTAATAAAGACTCTTACTGTGGGTGTGGATTGCCTTTCCTCCCTGCAGTGCTTTTGCGAGTACTACCATCTAAAGATGTAGCAAATGCATTATTCATTTTAATGATATGGAGGACCATTTTCTTCTGATCCAGAAACACTCCACAGGAAAAAAAGAAAGGCAATCATATCATACGCAAGGGATTCACTGGGTTTTCTATGGAATCCATCACGCAGAACCAGTAAGTTTTATGAACTAGTAGACTGGCTCTTTGGGGAGCAACATCTTTCAGAATGAGGCCAATCCTACAGATTGCTCTGTATTCTCTGAAACACAGCAAATATGGGCTATTATTTTTCCCACAACAGAATACACAGGCCCGGACTCCATTCTTTAGCGTTCGTAATAACCCAATTGCAAAGTCTTTCCATTCTATCCCTATCTCTTTAGATTTTTCTGGTTTAGAATTTTGATTCCTATGGCAAAAATGCCACTACCAGGGGTCCCCAATGAACAGGCAGTTGAGATTCCACCTAGTTACTTTGGGATCATAATGTCTTTGAACCAACAAGAAGGATATTACTGTACCACTTGAAGTGATTTACCAGATTTTCTAAGGAGAGTGACCTTTTTGCTGTAAACAATGAGCATCTTTGTGGAGACTAGAGGATTTTATTAATATTTCTATGTTAAGTAGAAAAACTAAATGGACTCTATAGCAATGTAGTACAAGCAGAAAACCAAGAGTAAAGGTTTAGATCAACTTTGTAAAGAACCACAGCCAGTAAACATTTCTACTGAGCTAAAATGGATATGAAATGAGCAGTAAATAAACTTATAAATACGTAGTATGATCTAACAACCACAAATGGAGGCTTATTAACAAAGAATATTTTCTTCTTGCTTTTAGGTAATGTGTATATGTGTATGTGTGTGCATAAATTTCTTTTTACCTTCCCCCCCCTTCACCAGTATATTATATAAGATATGTTGGTCATAGTTAAATTTATAATTAACCTTCAGATTACTGAATATCAAGGGGAGATTGTGACTCAAAAAGGAATAAGTGTCACACAGTAATGAATACAGCCACCAATGGGTTTCCTACATTGGGGGAGAATAGGATTGCATCTTTATTTCCATGAGAGAGATCCTCATTAATTTATGTGGAAGACTGATACTGATAATATTGTAATTTGGAAGTTGAATATGCATAGAAAGATGATGGGATTAAGACCACCGGGACTGAGGGATGCTATGTCTGAGGCTGTGAGAGGAGAGGAGGTGAAGGAATTGCCTAAGCAGAAGCCTGAAATAAGGGCAGATGTTAACTGCCTAGTCAGGGGACATATATCAGCGATCTGGGAGTACAGCAAAACACGCTCCGACCTCAGAGCCTAAGGGGTCTCATGCATGAATAGCCGCAGGCGGCCTGACATGAAAACTTCTCATGGCTGTAGAGGTAGATTGCCATATGTCAGCCCGGGAGAAGGGTCTCAAGGCTTCCATTGTTTGAACACTGGGCCAAGCTCCTCCTCTCCCTTTCTCTCAACAATGCCTCAGTTAATGTAAAACCAGTCTCCCGGTGGAAAGCATGTAGTTTCTTTGTTCCTTGATCAAATGGGTCCCAGCTACTGAAGTTAGAGATTGATATCCATGTACATAGCTTGAGCTTGGGATAAAATTAGTTAGTTTACCTTGATCAAAAGGATTGTACCTACTGAAGAATTATGTGTTTTTCACTTCTAGAAAGGAGAAGGAAATTAGCTAG
>CAUYRB010036653.1:0-17770 GCA_963574695.1 Propithecus perrieri | reverse complement strand
CCCCCATCGAATTGGTATTAATTGATCAACACTCATGTATACATATAGTAGTAACATTCATCAGGTGTCGAGCGGGTGGGAGCGAGGGAGAAAGGGATGGGTATATTCACACCTAATTGGTGTGGTGCACACTGTTTGGGGAATGGATATGCTTGTAGCTCTGACTTGGGCAGGGCAAAGGCAATATATGTAACCTAAACATTTGTACCCCCACAATACTCTGAAATAAAAAAAAGATGGCAAATTTTGTTTTATGCAATTTAAAATAATGATAAAAAGGAAACAAACTCTAAACCCATTAAACAACTCCTCATTCCCCTCCCAGCCTTTAATTTGGGTGCTTAGATCATTTACATTTAATGTGATTATCAATATTGCTTGGTTTAAATCTACCACCTTCATAGATTTTTTTCTATTTTCCATCTCTATTCTTTCTTCTCCTCACCTGACTTTTTATATGAAGGTAGCATTTTTATATTCCCTTTTATTTCCATAGTAGACTGAGCTGTATTTTTTTTTAGTGGTCACCTATGGTTTGTAACATACATCCTTTAACTTACAAAAATTTTCTTGCAAATAATATATTGCTTTACACATGGTATGAAATATTATAAAAATATTCTTCCATTTCCCCTTGACCTTTGTGCTATTGCATTTTACTTTAATTTTACAAATGTTATAGACACCATAATATATTCCCATTATTGTTGCTTCAAAGAGTCAATTTTTTTAAAAATTTAAAAATTAGAAAATGTTGTATAGTCACAAATTTATCATTTCTAGTCCTCTTTGTGTGGATCTAGATAGCCATCTGGTATCATTTTCCTTTTGTCTGAAGAAATTTTTTAACATTTTGTCACGTCATTCTGCTGGCAATGGACTCTTTGAGCTGTCTTTTCTATTTTGCCTTCATTTTTGAAAGTTTTTTTTCCCCCTCCTGGCTGTAGAATTCTAGGTTGCATTTAAAATCTTTCTTTCAATACTTTAAAAGGTCCTCCCACTGCATTCTGGCTTTCATTGTTTCTGACAATAAGTCCGCTATTCTTATTTGTGTTCATCTGTATACATCTTTTTTCCAAATGCTTTTAAGATTTTCTATGATTATTTTTGGCCATTTGATTATGACATGCTCTGGAGTTGTTTTCTTCATATGTATTCTGCTTGGCTTTCATTGAGCTGCTTTGGTGTGTTCATAGTATTAATTTGGAAAATTTTATGAAATTGTTTTAAACATTTCTCTCCTCATCCGTTTTCTTGTACTCAAATTACATGTCTTTTGGCACTTGACATTGTTTCACAACTTACTAACACTTCATTCATTTTCAGTCATTTTTCTTTCATTTTGGATAGTCTTCATTGCTATAAATCCACTAATCTTTTCTTCTTCAGTATCTAATCTTGTGTTAATCCCATCCAGGGTTTTCATTTCAGTTATTGTATTTTTTATCCCTTGAAGTTCAGTTTGTGTTTTTATATCTTCTGTCTCCCCTTAGCATGTGGGTTCTTTCTTCTATCTTAAGCATATGAGATAAATATATTGAAACAGTTATTAGAAATATGTTTACTAATTTTATCATTTGTGCCATTTCTAGATCTGTTTCTATTGAGACTGGGTTTCCTCCTGGTTACAAATCACATTTTACTGTTTGTTTTCATGCCTGGTAATTTTTGATTGGATGCTAGACATTATGATTTTTTTTTTTTTTTACTTTGTTAGGGACTAGATTTTGTGGCATTCTTTTAAATAATGTTGGGCCTTGTTTGGGATGCAGTAAACTTATTTGTAATCAGTTTTGCCCAGTGACATTTTGTTTTTAAGCTTTGTTATGGCAAATCCAGAACAGCCTTTCAGCTGGGGCTAATTTGACTCCACTACAGAGGCACTATGCTTTTTATGATGCTATCCAATGCCATGTCTATTAACAAGTCTTTCCACTCTAGCTTATGGGAATGAAAACTATTCTTGGCCTCACCTGAGCTGTGAAAATTTTTCTTCCTACCTCTTTCTGGTGGTTCTCTCCCCAACCTCAGTAGTTTCTTCATATTTTGCAGATCAGTGCTCAGCCAAAGACTCAAGGGGATACATTGGAAAGTCGTTGCTGCATTCTCTCTCTTTTCACTTGCCTCCTTTGTAGTATTTTGCTCTGTGTGTTCTAGGTGCCTTGACTATTCTCAGCTATGAACTGAGCCAGACTGCAGAACTTTGTTTGGATTACCCCTACTTGTGCTTTGACCTGGAAATTTCCTTTAGGCTGAACTGTGGCACTTAAAGGGCTCACCTAGTGTTTTTCCTTGCTCTCAAGAAATCACTGTGCCATGTTCTCTGTTCTCCAAATACCCAAAACCTGTCATTACATTTTTACAATGACCCATTTTCAAGTATTAAGGTAGGAGAGTAAATCTATTCCCTTGTCCCGTGATTCCTTGAACATGCCAAATTTTAATGGATACGACAAAGTAAAAGGCAAGGAGTAACCAAGATACTCTTGAAGAAGAGCAAGTGAGTAGACCTTTCTACTAGATATCAAGATTTACAATAGATATTAAGACTGTCTGGCTTTGGTGGATAGGTAGAAAATAGACAAATTAAGCAAAAAACAGACCCACACATATGGAAATTTGGCACATATTTGGGGGAAGGATGAATTATTTAATAAACAGTTGTAGGACTTATTGTCAATCTTGAAAAAGATTGAATTTGTCCCTGTCTCACACCACATACAAAAATCAAATTCAGGTATGGTATTGACTATTGCACTTATATCTAGGTAGATATATCAAAGAATATTTAAGTAGGAGAATTGTTGTAATAGTAAGGTGGAAATAATCCAAGTACCCATCAATAAGAGAATGGAAATACTACACAGAGAGACAAATAAATGAATTATAACCACAGACATGAACATGGATGAATCAAGTATAACCTGATGAAGAAGAATACAAACCATATTATGCCATTTAATACAAAGTACAAAACAAGGAAAAATGAAATAAATATACTATTTAAACATACATACTTTGTGATAAAACTACAACGAAAGCAATGGAATGATAATTTTCAGAATAGTCGTGACTCTAGTTGGAGAGGCAGGATGGGGGATGGAGGTATGGAACTGGAAAATAATACATAGAAATGGTGAAGAGTGAGTGTAATGCTCTTTTTTTGAGTTGGGCAGTGGGGTTGTGTCTATTTTATTATTTTGTTTCGTAATTTGTAACATAATACACATTTTTGCATAGTAAACTCTTCGTAAAAGCTGAAGGAACAAACAGACACTCTATAGTCTTGGGTGCTCTGCAACTTCTAGCAGCCCTCCACACAGTCAGCCTTGAAGAAGTCCTCTGGTGTCAGATGAGACCCATCTTCCCCAACCCCTGATTTCTTCCTACTGCTCCCCCCGTTTTCATAATGGGTTTAGAACACATCAGAACCCCCATCCCAACACTGCCACTGCTGAAAGTATTAATATAATAGTTCCCCTTCAGTTTGCCTGCTTCTCTTTCACAAATTTACCCTTTCTATCCTCAAATGGGTGGAGAGGCTGTCTAACAGCTTCAGAACGGCTGAAACAGCACAGACTGAGTGCTGCGTTGGGCTGAGGGAACAGGGACGGCGGTAAGCGTCTATGTTAGCAATTGTGAAAGGAACAGAATCCTCTTCGAAGGAAACAAGGCAAAGGGGATGGGAATTCTAGCTGGGGGTCCAGGGAGGGCTTCAGGCAGAAGACAGCATCAGACCTGGGCTTTGAGAAGTGGGTAGAATTTCGATAGATGGCAGAAAGGACATTCCCTGCGGAGGGAAATGTCATCACAAGAGACAATTACAGGGTTTTTGGAACACTGAGTGTTTTGCTTTGACTCATTCAAAGGGGAAAGGACTAGGTGACAAAAATGGGATTGAAGTCACATCGTGGAGTTAGCATAGCATGTAGAGGAGCCAGACGGAGCCTTACATTTTAGAACATGAGAAGCCATTCAAGGCTGTTGAACAAATACCGACATGACCAGAACTCTCTATGAAGATTTAAATAAATACTCTTGAGTATTTAATATAGGCAGGGCACCATATAAACATACAGGGAGTGGGGCGGGGATGCAAAAACCAGAGCAGAAGACCTTGATGCCTGCCCTGTTGGCTCCTAATCCAGTTGGGGTTGGGGGCGCATAATCCACAGCACAGGGTAACAAAATGGGACAGTTTCCCAACTTCCCTGAAGCAGGTCTTTCGAGTGTGGTTTTCCTATCTGGTTGGAATTAGGATGAATTACCAGAAGCACAAATTAAAGCCCAAAAGCAAATACTGCATTTCTGCCGTGCTCAGCACACTATAAATTGAATTGGGTGGTAATTAGGTGGTATAATGCTAGAAGAGAGCTCATTATAGATTCCCAGCTAATGCACATTCCCTTTTATGGGAGTAACGGCCAGATCTGTGTCCACAAGGCCCATGAACTTTATTTTCGAAGTACAGACCGCGGGGACTTGCACGGCCACATGGTGTGTGAATCAGAGTGTGATGCCCGTCAGAGGAGGGCTTCGCCTTCCCTGGGCAGGAAGCTCCGAGGAAGGAATCTACCAGCCGCTTTCCCAGACAACCGACGAGCTATCGATGCTGAATGTGCCCGACAGAATCCTCTATGCATCCCTTTCGGCTTGCTCTTCAAATTACCTGTATCGCGAACCCCCTCATTTATCAGTCTGGATAAATGCACCAACCCACCTCAGGGGTGGCGAGGTGATCTATTTATGTTTATCACCGAATATGGACTGAGATCTCGATGACACGGAGCAAGCTGGGCCTCCCTCCTCTCCACTTATCCATCATCCCCCACCTGCCAACACACCCCGTGGAAAAGGAAGAGGCTGCCAAGACATATGCTAAAATTATATTGTATTCCATCTTACTTTGGAAGTAATGAGATCGTTGAACATGAAATGTAATTTAAAAGTGCAATGGAGCTTTTTTTCTTTTCCCCTCCCCTGGTAATAGCTTCAGACACCGCGTGCAGCTGGCACATCAGTAACAGGTACAGAATGAAACCTATTCCTTTTCAGAAAATGAGCGTCCGCTCAGAGAGCCGGACAGAAAGCAGTGACGATACCCGTCTTTGAGGACTTGTGGCTGTGCCTTAAGCTCATCTCCCAACAGGTCAGGATACATTACTCTAGGCTCTGCACAAAGCCACATTCACCGTGGAGAGAGGTGCCTTCAAACACATGTATATTAAGCTGACTCCAAAACGAGACACACAGAAGCAGCTCAAGCTGCCTTCCTTTTTTTCCCTCTCCCCGCCTCCTTCAGAAAATGATCTGCTTTACTTCCATGGCACAGAAATACAGCAGCTGATTCTGATCACGAGATGCCTACGCCATTAACAGTTTCAGGTGTATTTATTACCCCGCAAGGGCTGTAATAGGAAGAATTGGTAGCACTGGGCAAAGCTGGAAATTTAATCTCCTGGAAATATTTTACATTCAAAATAAAGTCACACCTCATAAAACAGCTAATAGCTTTAGATTCACATGTTTAAAAAGAAAGTGGTAATTGTACGATAAAATATTAGCAAACCTCAAAAAATAGAGCTATGAATGCTAAGCATGTTGGGAGAATAGAAGATCATGACACCACGAGATTAGATTTTGATTTGCTTTTCAGTTATTCAGAAGTTATCACTTTTGAGCATGTTTTAGATTTCTTCAACACTTAAAACCACACATTAGAAGGTGGGTCACAGAGGTAAAAGGTCACATACCTGCATACGGGGCTCCAGCAGGAACCAGCTGTGCAACCTAGGGCGAGTCACTTCATCTCTCTCTGCCTCGTTTTTTGTATCTATTTAATATAAAAGGGAGCTATGATTAGGTCATAAATTATAAGATGCTTACATATAGCATCTGGTATATTTTTAAAGCTCATTATACACTTTTTAAAGTACCAAAAATGTCCAATATAACCTTGTTATTTCAAGGGTAGTCCACAAACCAACAGCATCCTGCATCGCCTAAGAGCTCACTAGAAATGAGCAAACTCTCAGGCCTCACGCCAAACCTACCTATTTATAATTTGCATTTTTACAAGATTCAGGTGATTCATATTGCTCTTAAAATGTGGATCCTGATTCAGTAGGTCTGGGGCATGTCTGAGTTTCTATGGTGCTAACAAGTTCCCAGGTGATGCCGATGCAGCTGGTCCAAGCACCACGCTTTGGGCAGCAAGGGCTAAAAGAATGTCTGGCACATTGCAGGGGCTTAATACAATAGCCTACGGCTGTGATTCTCAAACTTGTGTCATCACCTCACGTGGAGGGCTTGTTAAACACAGATGGATAGGCCCTGCCCCCAGAGCTTCTGGTTCGCCATAGATCTGGAGGGGGACCCACAAATTGAATTCCTAACAAGTTCCCAGGTGATGCTGAAGCTGCTAAGTCCAGGGACCACATTTTCAGAATCATTGGTCTATGGCCTGGAGTTGGAAACAGTGAAAGATTAACTATGACAGGGTAAGGAAAAGCAGGGTAATAAATTAGCACAGTACAATTTTTAGATATAAATAATCAACATGCTAAAAAATCTAGAAGGAAATGTGCAATAGAGATTGACTTGTGGAACTGGAGCTATGGGTAAATTGGGGGTATTGTATTTACCAAATTTAATTGAAAGTAAAAGGTCATTTTCTATCAAACCACTTCTCCCTTTCTAGGCTGCAGTTCCAGAAACAGCAGCTGTCCTGAGCTTTGACCTTTCCCACTTACACAAAGACACTGCTAGGTTTTAGAGATAAACAAGTTGATTTGGATTGAAAATGAGAAGAGATTAAGAGCACAGGAGAGACAGTGACTTTAAAAAGTAGACAAATGAGCAAATGGGGGAGCATGTGGAAGACTGGGAATCCTCAGAGATTCAGCAAGGTGGAAGTGTCCATAGTAGTCATTGGTTTGTTTGTTTTGTTATATCCTACTTTGTTTCTAAAAAGCTTTAAAATGTTTTTAAAATGCATCTCATCTTTATCAACCTCAATGTGGTGAGCTTTTGAATAACAAGTTTCCACGGTGCAGGATGTGCAGTACAAAGAGTCACCATCATTGCCCCTTGTCAGCAGTGGAGCTGTGAGCCAGGCCGTGTCCTTTGCCAAAAGGCAACTGTCTCCAGTGGGCATGGGTTGTACAAGGCCTGGCTCAGGTCCTGTCCCAAGGGTCCTAGCATTTCAATTAAAACTTCCTCTCTGATTTCAAAAGGCCCTAACACCCAGTAACTCCAAGCCAGTGCATGCCCAATAAGGGTTTATTGTACTTAAAGGGCAGCTATCCCATCCCCTGTAGGAAGAGTTGATGACTCAAAATGGGGACCCAAACAAAAGCAAATGATAATAATCATCATCATTTAAAAAAAAAAGAAAACCCTTATATAATGTGTTGGAATCCATCCTAAGAAAATGAGGAAGGGAGAAATTCATCGTAGTTATACTTGGAAAAGTGACAAGATTGTCAACAACTTAAAGCCTAACATTAAGTAATGGAATATTATAGAGCCATTAAAAATTATGTCTGTGAAGACCAAGTGATAATTATGGTATTAAGACAAAAAGTATTTTCTAGGTTAAGTTTTAAAAAAAGATACACAATTGTATCTAGAGCTTGATTATGACTGTTTTTTAAAAACTCCTTTCCCAAGAACACCTGAAAGAAAACATTGCAAAATGTAGGCATTAGCTGTGTTTGTGGTATAGTTCTCTTTCAAATTTTGCTCATTTACCCCAAATTTTTGTTTAATAAATATGTCTTAAATTTATAATCACAAATGAAACTGTTTTAAATTAATGTTTTAAAAATTATGTTATTTTAATGCTGATAACATTAAGAGGAAATAGAAAGATAAGAAATCATTACAATTACAGTTATGCTAAAACATCTACATGTTAAAAAATAGAAGTAAATGCATTAATACTGATTGTTTTTATTGGGAGTTAGGGCAACTGGGAAGGGGTTGTTTCCTTTAGTTGCCAAATTTATTCGCTATGGTTTGGGAATGAAACAAACGCAAACTATAATGAAGACATGAACGTCTGCGTCTGCATGAGTAGACTTACAGTTCATTTGCACAGGAGACTTCCCAAAGAAGTACCTGAAATTTGGGGTATTAATCTTTATTTAAAATCAAATGTAAACAACAGCTTGCACTTTGGCTTGTGGTTCCTACTGAGGAGCTCTCGAGCCATACCCAGCCCATCTGGACCATCCCCATGCCAAAACCTGTGCTCCCACGTGAGGGCAGCATGGGCAGGGGCTCCTTGCTTTTCTCACTTGGAAGTGAGCCCAGCCAAGGCGCATGACTCACTTCTCAGAGCTTCAGGAGCGCTCACAATGCCTGTGACCCAAAATCCTGTCCCCTGGCAGTTTCACTCCTATCGCTATTGGCTTACGTGGCTTTGTGCCCATCAGCTCTGTAACACACCAACTTCACAGAACCATGAGTGATCACATATTTGGGGGCTCAGGACAGGTGCATGCAGAGAGCAGAAAACATCAGTTTTAAACAATCGTGCCAAAGTAAGGTCACATGCTTTATCAGCCGAGACTGATGATGACAACTCTTTGCAGGGCCTTACTCAGACACAAAAGGTTCTTTCACAATGAGGCCTGAGGTCCTAGGAATTTTGCCAGTAGACTTGGGAAAATTGAACTCTTTCTCATATTGTGAGCCCCATAGAGATGTTAGAACCTGTTCGTGCCAGTCCCCAAATAACTTTCTGTAATGGTACACATCGCCACACACAGCAAACCATTCGCTGAACATATATGCATGAGGACCCAGGAATTCATTCATTCAACAAATATTCCTTGGGCACCTTGCGTGTGCAAGCAGTATGCCAGGTACTACAACAAAGTGGTGCATGAGAAACGGCAGCTGCCCTAAAGCTGCTCAAGGTCTAGATTCAGGGACAGAAGTAAGTTCCAGTGGAGTGTCATGTCACAGGCCCTCCATGAGGACAACATAGGGAGTCAGGAAAGGACAGAGGGCTTGCTGGAGGAAATGATGCCTAAGTGAGAGGGGAAGCACAGGTAGAAGTTAACCTGATGAAAGGAAGGGACAGTAGGGGAGTGGGAAGGGGAAGAACTTTCCAGAAGGAGGAGCAGCAGAGTCAAAGGCTTAGAAGGAAGAGAAATGGTATATTTGTAGGACTTGTAAGTAGTATGGCATTGCAGCAAAGCAGAGTGCAAGAGCAAAGTGTTGAGATTACTACTAAAAGGCTTTATAAGCCATGTCATCCGGTAGCACACTTCAAAGCTTCCTGACCACTCTCCCCCCACCTACTAATACTGAAGAAGAAAGGGGAGCTGATATTGGCCAGGGCTCAGGACAAAACGAGGCCAGCATAATTGGTGTGGAGTCTTCCCTGTAAATGCAATGAGCTTGCAAAGGTCCAGTCTGTTGGTGCATTCTCTTTGCTTAACCATTTGTGTTGCCTTCACTGGCCTCTTCTTTGGAATCTGCTCTTTCTCTTAGATCCCTTTCTTCTCAGAGCATCTGGTGTCTAAGGGGTGCCTGGAGTTATCTTTTATTCCAGAAGGGCCCTGCCCTGTGGAGGCCAAGTGTGAACTGGAGTGGAGCCCAAGGGAAAGGAGGCAATCTCCAGACCCTTCGACCTTTGGCTGGTGGCAATGACCTCACATGATAGCTGCAGATGTTTTTTCATTAGTAATAGATAAACTGGATTCATAAAAGGCAGCTAAGGGTGTCAACATACTAAAGGACAGGTTGTATGGAATTTGTGCAAAAGTTGAAAGATTGTTCAACTTTTTGAAATTGTCATTGTTGAATGGCAATGAGATCATATTAGGATCTGGCACAAATAGATGCTCAATAAATGCATTCTTTCTCTCCTCTCCTTCATGGCTATCTGAGCTCTAAAGTTCATGAAAACTTGGCCAAATTAACAAATCAGCTGTGAAAATTAGTTACAAGCCAAAAGAGGGGCCCTGAAGAGAAAAACAGGCCTGAAATATTTTAGGGGAAAAAATAGACCATTGTACTCTGAATACACATTTAGGACCTACACTTTGTTAGGCACGGTACACAGGATTGTAAACCAGGTGGGCACTTTGCCCTCGGGAAGCCATCAGTCTCATGGTGGGAGAAGTCCACACAAAGGACACGGTCGCTTGAAACACATGCACATAAGGAGCAAGAGATGGAACGACGTGAAGAGCCCCCTCCCCGTCCCCCAGCTGGGAGAGCTGCAGAAGGCTCTGGGGAGGAGGAGGGGGTTTGGAGGGAGAAGCAGGATTGGATTCTAGGGCACAGGGTCACTGGGATGGCTTTCAGTGCAAAAGGAATAGAATGATGCAAGGCAGGGAGTATGGAAACACAGGAAGAGCAAGCAGTTGAGTTGGACCGGCTGTAAGATGTGTCAGATATCAGAACCAGGGGAAGGCAGGTGGAGAGTCCCATTGGGATCAGATAGTGGCAGGTCTAGAGGGCCAGCCCTTCACGCCCACCCCAGCAATCCACCCTGCCCTGGCTGGAGTGCCCCAAGGACACTGTGGCAGGACTGGATGTAGTGGGTGGATGAACGTGGTTGAAAATAAACGCTCGTGACCACTGGCTTTGCATATATTTGTGCCCCGTGATGATGGAATGCCAGGTCAGGCTTCCTACCACCTGCGTTTAAGGAGCAGTTGCACTGCTCCCACCTCTGATAGCTGCATGCCTGGCCCATTTTCCCCTTACCACATTCCAGAAAACTGCTGTCACACTCCCCAGGGTCGATTCATCCCAGGCAACGAGATCAAAAGACACAATGAAAATCCAGGACACAGAGCTGCAAGCAGACCTGCAGCAGAGCAGGCCTGGATGATTAATTACAAGAGGCGGCCACACCCCTGACCTCTGCTTGGCAGAGTCAGGGTAACAGCTGTGCAAAAGTAGCCCCTGCTTCCCTCTGGAATCTTCTTCGTGTCCCCCAAGCAGCATGAAGAGCAACTCTCTCTTTTGTGAGAAAAGAGCAGAGTATCTAAACACGTGCCTCCCGTGAACAAGCCATGTTCCTTGTATCGTTCTTCCCAAAGGACTTTTCATTTCAGCAGGTTTCCACGACTCAGTTTTTACTGCTCCTCCATCCGAACTAGCCTGTGACCAACAGCTGTCATATTCATCATTTCGATAATGCTCAGGTGTTCCCCCTCCTTCCCCAGTCTGGAACATTCCTGATTGATGGTGGTTGTATCTGCCCTCTGCCAATCCTCTTCACATCCATGTTCCATATGCTAAGAGGAAGGCTCTCCTACCAGGGGTGGTGATCGACAATTAAAATTAGGAGATACATTTCCAACTGAATGCCTTGCTCAACACATGTGCGAAACCTCCACTAAAATGACGCGTTGCTGTTAGGAAGCCACGGGCCCCACGGGAACAATCCCAGGGAGAAGCGCACAGCCTGCCGCCACGACTCCAACATCAGCAAGAAGAGGCACCCGCCTTTGAAATTAACCAATGGAATCTAACAGCAAGTGGGCGTTGGAGATAGTCAGCATTATTCCTGGCAGATTTAAACTATGCTCACAAAAGACTCACAGATGAAATATTAATAAAAGGCCCTGATTCCTGAAGAGGTTTTCACTTGAAAGTGCACTGTCTAAAGAAAGTAGAGCATTTCCTTTTCACAGAAGCAGTGATGGTGAAGGGTCCAGGCTACTCAGTAAAGTCCTGTTGATCCGTAATTATACTGAAGAGCAATATCACCAAACCCGACTGCTCGTTTTCTCTACCCCTGTTTCCCTACCACTGTCTCCTCTGGGTGCCCTTTGTTTATGCCCAACATCGAATCCAACCGAGTTATCCAGACACAGAACAGGTACCTCCTCCTCCTCCTCCTCCACGAAGCGTCCCTTACAACCTGGGACAAAAGCAAGCCCTCCCCCTTTCATGCTTCTGGAGTCCTTCCCTTACCATCTCCTACAGCAGCTACCACTGGTATGCTACAGTACAGGTGCCTTATTTGCTCTGTTCGGCTGGGAGTTCCTCGTGGGGACAGATTTTTATAATATCTTAATAATCTTGAGCACCCTTGAGCAACAATGCTGATGTCTTCTGAAGGCTAGTCATAGAAATTTTTAAATTGAAAAATAAATGCCTGATGTTAAGCCAAACAAAATAGAAGAATAAGTGGAACCTGGAGAAAGTGACTGATAGTGCCTGATCTATAGTTGGGTGCACAGGAGAAGCTAATGAAATTTAAACCTGAAAAACAACAAAAGAAGAAATTTTCTTTCGAGCACAGCGTTTCATTGCATGGCTATGCCACACTTTATTTAATCAACGTCTAATTATTGGATAATCCCAGTGGGTTTTTTTAATTCATGAAGAAGTCTGCGATGAGCATAAATGTACTATCAATTTTGTGGATATGATTAGAATAAATTATTGGAATACATAAATGGGCATATGCTCTTTTAAGAGTTTATACAAATGGATACTTTTAAATGGGAATTCTTTTAATGTTTCCCCAGTAGGTTGAACCTTTGCTGTTGTTTTCTGGTAGATTACTTGTCTCCAGTTAGAGAATTTCCTTTTATTCATAGTTAGTTAAAAGTTTTTCTTTTGAATGGGTGCTGAATTTTATCCGGGGCTTTATCTGCACCTGTGCCGGATGTTCTTCTTGGTTTGACCCTCTAATCCACTCTCTACCTTCTCCAACCTGCTCTGCGTGGGGAGGGTGGCCCCATTGCCCTCTGGCTACTGGTTGGGTTCACCAAATGGGAAGCATATTTAGGAAATCTAAAGAGGTGTTGGGAGGAAGAGGAGGGAGACGCTAGGCATATACACTCTCCCGGCACCCTCCCTAGCACGTGTCAGTAAGCTGCATTCCTCTACCAAACACCACAGGTTCTACTAAATGCTCTCAACCCCACAGTTTCTGGAAATCACTCCTCCCCTTGCCTTTCAGGACTTGGGGGACAGAGGATGTGCAAGGGACAGCTCAACACCCTTTCTAGTCCTGAGGTGCTTCACCAGGCCTTGCTGGAGCATCTTAACCCAACTCGCACCTCTGCAAAACGTTCCTTCCTTAAACTCTCCCCACCTGCCCTTCTGAATGTTCCATCCATTTCTTGACAAGCTTAGACTGACATTGTCATTAGTACCAGGAGTAGCTCCAGGTGGCAACACTTAACCATCAGCGACAACATGGACACAATTTCTAAAATTAGCAGTGGTGTCTTTTGTGGCATTGAAAGTATTCTGATGCACAAAATCTGTGACAATGGCTAATTATAGGGTTCCTAGAAACGAAATAGTTGGGTAGACTTACTCAGGTGTACCTAATTCATGTAGAAGAAAACTTTCTGGTTCTGGCTGGCAGATTCCTAGTATAAGTCACTGTTATGGGATTCCATAGCCTCTTATCCCTTTCTCAGACATAAGCCGGTTCACAGACACAGAATAGATTGGTTCCTTAGAGGGAGGACTCTGTAGTGTGATCACAAATGTTAATACATAGTGTGCATGTACCTCCAGGCCTTTCCCAAAGGAATCTGCATCTATTTGCACAGTGATTGTGCACTAGGGAAAAGGAAACATCCAGACCTTCCAAGTGTTATAAAAATCATCTCTGAATTGACGTCAATCCCTAGGAACTGAACTGGCACCATGGTCTGCCAGTCAGACTGGAGGCCAATGGTGGTCAGAGTTTCAGGCTGAATCCATCTCTCAGTGAGTCTAGTGGGATCCATCATGATTTATTTTCCCAGCCCCAGCATGTAGAAGGCCACCATCAAGGACTTGAGAAAGACAGGGGTAGTGGTTCTTGCCTTATCCCCCAGTTAACTAGCTTATCTGCCCCATCCAAAACCCAGACAGGTCTGGAGAATAATTGTGCATTATCACAAGCTTAATCATATGACAATGACAATTGTAGCTTTAGTTCCAGATCTGGTCATCTACTGAGAAAATCAGCACATCCACTGGCTGCAGGTATGCAGATATTGATCTTGAAAATGCCATTTCTCCAATTTCTATTAATAAAGATAATCAGAAAAGGTTTGCCTTCACTTGTTTCCCCTCAAGACCATGGTAACTCTCCTTCTTCTCTGTCTTAATATAATCCATAGAGACCTTGATCATTTTGATGTCCCACAGAGCATCTTTTTGGGGCATCACTTCAGTGATATGTGCTAATTATGCATGGTGAGGACAACCGCCCATCGTGAACTGGGTAGTATCTGATTCACCAAATCATAGAGTTGGACACAGCACCCATCACTGAATGGAAATGATCTAGATAAGACTGGGCTCAGGCAGGTCCAGAAAGGACAAGTAAATGTCCCGAGCATGTAGCTCACTTCCCCAGGGCATCTCTTCCTAATCCTTCACTGCTTCTCCTCTACTCACACTCATGGCCTCATGGGGAATTCCTGAGAAGGAAAGATGTGAGCACAGTTTATGGATGGGTCTGTAGGGTGCATAGCTCCCCTGGGAGTAGCCTTGAGCGTGGTGGAGGGAAATCCGCAGTTGGGCAGACGTTGGGGAGTACAGTCAAATGACTGTCTGCGTCACATGGAAGAAGGCTCAACTTTAAGTCATTGGCAGTGGTTAATAGCTAAGTGGCTGGTTAGGGACTTGGAGAGATCAATATTGGAAAGTTGGTGATAGAGAAGCCTAGGCTAGAGACATGTGGATAGATTTCTCAGAAGGAGCACAGAGAAGATAATCATTTCTTGCAAAAAGGCCCACAGAGGGCAACCACTCCAGTGCAGGCTCTCAGTAATAACTGTGTGTGTCAGTCAACCTCTTTCCCCAGCCGCCCCAGTGCTTGCTCGACAGGCTGTTGACCAAAGTGGATCTGGAGGCACAATTGGAGTCAAGAAGCGTGGACTTTCCCCAGCAAGGTTCATTTGGTTCCTGCCACCACTGAATGCCCTACCTGCCAATGACACATGGAGCTCAATGTGCTCTAATCCCTGGTTGTACCAAGCAGCCACCTGAGGCAAGTTGACTCCATTCTCCTTCCATCACAGAGAGGGCAATAATTTGACTCACCAGGGTAAATGTATATTCTGCTAATAGATTTGCTTTTCTTGCCTATAATGCTTCTACCAGCAGCATAATTGGTGCTTATCTGCCGCCATAGTATCCCAAACAACATCATCTCCAGTAAAGCAAACTTTTTGTGGCAAAAGAAATATAGCAATGGGCTCATCCTCATGAAATGACAGAGATGGCACTGAAAAGTATCCATCCATCCACTCCCTTCCATGCAGCTACCCCCTCTCCTTGCATTGACTTGCAAGTTAGTTGCCTGCTGAGCACGTCTGTCAATCTGAATCTGCTTGCTCTCTTCCAAAAATTTTATAAAATCCTGGTCTATGGATAATATCATTTTCTCTTTTTTTCAATGGTACAAGGATATTTTTCTTGTACCTATATAATTTTTGTAATTTCAAAGAACTTTTGCTTAAGCTCAAATTTGTATCTTGAATACTGATTTTAGATATAAATTTCTGCATCTAAGTCAGAAGTTGCAGGCTCGTAGATTGTAGGGCAGATGTGGCCACAGACATATTTTTTGTCCAGTGTAATATTTTTAGTATATACATCTGAATGAAAGCTTGGAATTATACTGCAGAATATTCGATGTCTACCAATATTAGGTTATTTTTCTCTTCTGGTCATGAGGATAACTATGCTTAGCCCCTTGCAGTCAGAAAGGACCATTTGACAAGTTTTGGCCACAGAAACATGAGCAGATATGAACTGCCTTACTTTCTGGCCACTCTCCAGACGTTCTTCCCATATAGCAGCCACTAAAGGGACCACGTATCCCAGATGCTGGAATCACACCATCAGTCGGGTTGCCTGAGTGACTGTAGACCCACATGACTCATAAACTTTTGCTGTGTTAAGACGCCGAGACTTTGAAATTGTTTTTTTAACACAAAAATAACTTAATGTATTTTAATTATTTTGTATCGTGGGATTTTTTTCCACATGGTACATCAGCATTTACCGATACTCTTAAAGACTATACAAGAACAAGATTTTCAATGGCTCCATGATATTTCATCATAGGTTTATGAACTCTAAATTTATTGAATAATCCTTTATTGTTGAATATTTATTTAGAAACTATAAATAATGCTGTAAAAAGCTTTATAATAAAAAAAGTTTTGTTGTGTTTTGCATTGGTTTGTTGTTGAATTTCATTTGTGCTACTTGTATAATTAGAAAGAATTAAATACTGCTGCAAGGAAAAGAAAACATTGATCTAAGAGAGGTTTAAAAAATATAAAGTTTTTGTTTGAAAATGACATGATTATCTACATAGAAAATCCTAGGGAATTTACAAAACAAGTAAAACTAATAAGTTTATTACACAAGATGAGACCATGTAAAATAAATATACAAAAATCAATTGTATTTTATGTACTAGTGGCAAACAGTTGAAAATGGAATTAAACAAAAACAATTAAATTTACAATAATATAAAAAATATGAAATGTTTAGGATTTAATTTATAAATAAAATACATGCAGGACATCTACATTGAAAATTATAAAATACTTCTGAGAAAAATTGCAACATATCTAAATAAAGAAATATGCCACTTTTATGGATTGAATACTGAATATTTTTAACATGGCAATTTTCTCCAAACTACTCTATAGATTCAACATAATTCCAATCAAAGTCATACCAGGGTTTTTATAGAAATTGACAAGCTGATTCTAAAATATATATAGTGATGCAAAGGATTTATATAGCTAAATAAATTCTGAGAAAGAAGTAAAATGTTAGAAGACTGAAACTATCTAAATCAAGACTTGCTATAACACTATAGTAATCACAAAGTGTAGTGCTGGTATAAGGATCAACAAATAGATCAACGGAACAAAATAGAGAGTCTAGAAATAGACCTACAGTTATTGTCACTTGACTTTGACAAATGTACCAGAGTAATCCAATGGGGAAAGAAAAACCTTTCCAACTAATTGGGCTGGAACAACTAAATATCCATACGGAAAACAATAAACTTTGACCACTTACCTCATATCATACACAAAAACTAACTAGATCAAAATAGATCAAATAGATCATAGACCTAACTGTAAAAGGTAAAATTATAAAGCTTCTTGGATAAATCATAAAAGAATATCTTTGCAATTTGGAGGTAGGCAAAGTTTCTTTCAGACTGGTTACAGAAATAGTGACCACAAATGAGGAAAATGTTATAAATAGACTTCATCTAAATGAAAAACATTTGATCATCAAAAGATATCATTAAGAAAATTTATAATAATCCATAGTTGAGAAAACAATATTTGCTAAATAAGTATCTGACAAACTCAACAACTCAATTCAAAAATCAAACAACTAAATACATAAATGGGAAACACATGAGAACAAAGGCGATACATGTATGGCCAATACACATGTAAAAAGATGCTTAACATCATTAGCTATCAAGAATATGCAAATTAAAACCACAATGGGATACCACTTCACACTCACTAACATGGCTAAAATTAAAAAAGGTAACACTGAATGTTGGTTAAGATATAGAATCAGCATACGTTGTTGGTAGGAATGTAAAATGGTGTGACTACTCTGAAAAATAGCCGATAGTTTCTTACCAAACTGAACATATACCCATTTGTGATGGTTAATTTTATGTGTCAACCTGGCTAGGCCATGGTAGCCAGTTGTTTGGTCAAACACTAATTTAGATATTGCTGTGAAGACATTTTTTAGATGAGATTAGCATTTACATCAGTAGACT